>AWUE01016383.1:0-76600 GCA_001974825.2 Corchorus olitorius
CTAATATTGGTACAAAAAAAATTCATATAAGAAATTTTAACAAATGAAATGAAATATGGCTTCCCAAGCTCGATTTGTAAACTTTGAGAAAGGGCGACTCACTCCAGGAACTTCCTTCTTTTTTTTTGGTAAAAGGAACTTTCTTCTATCTTTTAAGAAAAAAAAAAGACAAAAGGCAAGGCCAGTTACATTTATTAATGCCTTGAAACGACTACCAAATAATTTATGATGCTCTGAATGTAGTTTGGAGTGTAGCACCAAATAGAAGTGTCGGGTTAGAAATTAGAAGAATTATTACTTGAGTCACCTAATCAAAGAGTGGAAGCATTTTTTGGGCTTGAAAGGATCTGTTTGGGCCGAAGAGGGATTCTTTAATTTCCATGAATTTAACTGGGTTCTAATTGCACACGGCTTAGTTTGAAAATTACAAGGCGCCAATTAATATCGTTTATTTTCTTACAAATTGCAAGGCTGTTTTTGATTGTGTGATTGACAGATTTGTATGTTCGTACATCAAACTTGTTTTGATTGACAGATTTGTATTGGACTTCAAACTTGTTCTGAAGTAAAGTAACGGGTAATTAAAAGTTGGTTTTTGTCTTTGATCTATCTGGCATTAGTTATGCTTTGTAAATACATCCTTTTGTGTGATTATGATATGATAATCAGTATTATGCTTTGTAAATACATCTTATTTTGTGATTATCATATGATAATTTATGGGACAATTTGAATATAAAACACTTAGTCATATCAAACTTTATAGATGTGAGATACACCACTATAACACACCGCTTCCTGTGTAGGCCGGGACAAACAACTGAAACAAAATAGGCCTTACGTGGACAACCAAGTCTCGAATATGTTAAGGATTCAACTTAAAATCAATTGACAATAAGTGGAGTGACTTACCTTAAATATATAAGACACACAATCATGTCAAACTTAATGTGAGATAGAACACACTTTACTTGTTCTGAAGTAAAGTAATGGGTAATTAAAGTCGGTTTCTGTCTTTAAATCAATCTACATATATGCTTTGTTATACATCATTTTTGTGTGATTATCACATGATAATTCATGGGACCGCTTGAATATAAGCCACTCAGTCCATTTGTATTATGCTTTGTAAAGACAACATTTTTGTGTGATTATCATAATTAGGACAGCTTGAATATAAAACACTCAGTCATGTCAAATGTTACAGACGTGAGATACACCATTGTAACACGCCCTCTCACGTATAGCCCGAGACAAGTAATCGAAACAAAACAAGTTTTATATGTGGACAATCATGACTGGGCCAACAGGACATATATACTTGAGTTCCAATTTCATGTTAAGGATCCAACTTAAAATTAATTGACAATGAGTGGAGTGGCCTACCTTAAACATAAGGCACTAAGTCATGACACACTTTACAGATATAAGATACAACATTCGAACAGTGTGATTGAGTGATCGAGAGGTTTGTATGTTTGGACTTCAAACTTATTCTAAAGTAAATTAATGGGTGATTAAAGTTGGTTTTTGTGTTTTAAACTTTTAATCTACTGCAATATGTTTTGTAAATACATCTTTTTTATGTGTTTATCCCATGATATATCAATTTTAGCTTTGTTTCTTTGTGGATGTACTTAAAATCGGGGTAGACAGGGGCCCACCTAAATCCTCTAATTCCTCCTTATTTTACGTGTTACTTTTTGGATGGTGCCCACCCTCCATAAATCATATGTACTCAGATTTGAGATACAACATTCTAACAGTGTGATTGAGTGATCGAAAGGTTTGTATATTTGAACTTTAAACTTGTTCTAAAGTAAATTAATGGGTGATTTAAGTTGCCCCTATTATGTGTTTATCACATAATACATCAATTTTAACTTTGTTTCTTTGTGATTGTACTTAAAATTAGGGTGGACAGGGGCCCACCTCGATCCTATAATTCCTCTTTATTTTAGGTGTTATTTTTGGATTGTGTCCACCCTCCATAAATCAAATGTGGTTAGATGTGAGATACAACATTCTAACAGTGTGATTGAATGATCGAGAGGTTTGTATGTTTGAACTTCAAATTACTCTAAAGTAAATTAATGAGTGATTAAAGTTTATTTTTGTCTTTTAATCTATCTGCAATATGTTTTGTTAATACACTCTTTTTATGAAATTATCACATGATACATCAATTTTAGCCTTGTTTTTTTGGGATTTACTTGAAATTGGGGTGTACAGGGGCCCACCTCAATCCTCTAATTCCTCCCTATTTTAGGTGTTATTTTTGGATGGCCCACCCTCCATAAATCAAACCTCCATAAATCAAATGTGGTTAAATTTGAGATACAACATTCTAACAATGTGATTGGATGATTGAGAGGTTTGTATGTTTGGACTTCAAACTTATTCTAAAGTAAATTAATGTGTGATTAAAGTTGGTTTCTGTCTTTTAATCTATCTGCAATATGTTTTGTTAATACACCCTTTTTATGTGATTATCACATGATACATCAATTTTAGCCTTGTTTGTTTGTGGATGTACTTAAAATTGGGGTGGACAAGGGCCCACCTCAATCCTCTAATTCCTCCTTATTTTACGTATTATTTTTTTATGGTGCCCACCCTCCATAAATCATATGTACTCAGATTTGAGATACAACATTCTAACGGTGTGATTGAGTGATCGAGAGGTTTGTATATTTGGACTTTAAACTTATTCTAAAGTAAATTAATGGGTGATTAAAGTTGCCCCTTTTTATGTGTTTATCACATAATACATCAATTTTAACCTTGTTTATTTGTGGATATACTTTAAATTGGGGTGGACAGGGGCCCACCTCAATCCTATAATTCCTCTCTATTTTAAGTGTCATTTTTGGATGGTGCCCACCCTCCAAAAATCAAATGTGGTTAGATGTGAGATACAACATTCTAACAGTGTGATTGAATGATCGAGAGGTTTGTATGTTTGAACTTCAAACTACTCTAAAGTAAATTAATGGGTGATTAAAGTTGGTTTTTGTCTTTTAATCTATCTGCAATATGTTTTGTTAATACACTCTTTTTATGAGATTATCACATGATACATCAATTTTAGCCTTGTTTCTTTGGGGATTTACTTAAAATTGGGGTGGACAAGGGCCCACCTCAATCCTCTAATTCCTTCCTAGTTTAGGTGATATTTTTGGATGGTGCCCACCCTCCATAAATCATATGTGGTCAGATATGAGATACAACATTCTAACAGTGTGATTGAGTGATATGTTTGTATGTTTGGACTCAAACTTATTCTAAAGTGAATTAATCGGTGATTAAAGTTGGTTTCTGTCAATCTATCTGCAATATGTTTTGTTAATACACCATTTTTATGTGATTATCACATGATACATCAATTTTAACCTTGTTTCGTTGTGGATGTACTTAAAATTGGGGTGGACAAGGGCCCACCTCAATCCTCTAATTCATCCCTATTTTAGGTGTTATTTTTAGATGGTGCCCACTCTGCATAAATCATATGTGGATACCACATATGATCAAGAGGTTTGTATGTTTGGAATTCAAACTTATTCTAAAGTAAATTAATGGGTGATTAAAGTTGGTTTATGTGTTTTAATCTATCTACAATATGTTTTATTAATACACCCTTTTTATGTGATTATCACATGATACATCAATTTTAAACTTGTTTCTTTGTGGATGTATTTAAAATTGTGTTGGACAGGAGCCCACCTCAATCCTTAAATTCCTCAATATTTTAAGTGCTATTTTTGGATGGTATCCACCCTCCATAAATCATACGGCTACCCTCAATTAACTAACTCAAGAAAGTGCCTCATCAGTTAAAAAAAAAAACGGCTCATAACCATAAAATCCTTTTCAATTTAAGCCCAAAAAATAAAAGCCACAAATCTTATCTTAAAAAATCTAAAATAAGACCTAAAAGATAACAATAGTGGAATTTATGAATAATGATTTTCTTTTTCAAGTCTTTTGTATTATAATTGTAATATTTGTAGTGGTATTTCAAACAAAAAAATATTTGTAGTGGTATTTCAAACAAAAAAATGTTTTTAGTGGTATTTTTTTAAAAATTAAACTATAGAAGATATCCCACCTCAAGTTTGGTTGGATTGAGAGAAAGAAACTTCTCACAAGAACTATAAGAATGTAAGAACATGTCTAACGATAAAGATTTCCATCAATTAACAATTTTCCATATATATATATACACACTGAAATGACAGATTCAGTTGTCTTGTGTTCACAACTGCATGAACGTACGCATTAGCCATATCTTCTTTTGGCCAGAGCATTAGCCATATCCGAGTTCTTGCAATTACATGTATGTGTGTACTTCTGCTGAACAAGGACAGCCATGTATATATGCTAACTTTTAAAATTGAAATATGGTTTCTCAAGCTTGATTTGTAAACTTTAAGAAAAGGCAACTCATTCAATCAATTTCCTTTTCCAGACAAAAGGCAAAGCCAATTACATTTATTAATGGTTGTCTTGAAACGACTACCAAATAATTTATGAGTCTTTGAATGTAATTTGGAGTGTAGCACCAAATAAAATCAAGTGTGGGGTAGACCTTAAGGCTTAGAAGAAGTACTTTGACTGATGTTCCATTGTTCCCTAAAAAAAAAGAAAGTGCTTGAGTTGAGTGATGAGTCGCCTAATCAAAGAGTGGAAGCTTTTTTTGGGCTTGAAAGGTTCTGTTTGGGCCGAAGAGGGACTCTTTAATTTCCCAGAATTTAAATGGGCTCTAATTGCACACGGTCCATATTTTGATCAGATGATTGGCAGAGACACCAAACTTGAATAGCAAAGATAAATGTTTTTTTCCCCTTCTACTTGGGCCTGTCCTATTGATCGGTTATACTGAAACGCCTCCATGGGCCGCCGACATTGGGTTGGGCTAATTCAAGCTATTCACGAGCACACTTATAAACGTTACTATAGCAAAGATCATGAGCTCAAAACTTATTGACAAACAAGCAACTATTTTATTCAATTTAAGTTCAAAATAAAAGATGCTGATTACATTGAAGAATGTAAGAAACAGTCCTAGTGGAATTCAGAAATTCCAACTAAAAGTAGAAGAGAACATAAAGAACATAATAATCAAGCAAATTAATGAAAAGTAGAAACAATATTATTTATAATACAATAGTAGTTGCAGTTTTTTCAGATGGTGGAAGTTTTGATATGAAAGCTGATGAATATTTGCATGCAGTGCAGTCTGCAGCTTGAGCTTCATTTCTCTATCTCTATATAGAAGTAGCCATCTTGGTTTTTGTAAAGACTAAGAGTGATCCTAGGGCTAGGACTAGAGCCATCTTGGTTTTCGTAAATTCTGTTTTTACAGAATTTCTTCCAGTCTTCAGTATTCTTGATGCAGAATTTGTTGTTACCTTCGCTCTTGTACTCAAACTTCCACTCCTTGTTTCCGTCTTTTACATTCAGTAAGGATGCACAACCACGCGGCGGCAGTGGCAGTGCGTTACCGGAATAATTAAACCTAAAACCTTTTGCTGCTTCATTGCTTTTAAGGTGGTCTTTGAAGATTTCCTCCATCTTTACTCAGAAGAAAATCGTAGGTATATTTTTGCTGCTTCATCGGTGTTTGAGGTTGAGATGGATATATATAGAAGAGGCCAAGCGGAAGCCGGTCAAATTACTATCGCGAGGCGTGCACAAAAGAGGCTTAATTAAACTTGCGATTTTCTTTGAAATCTAGTCCTTATTTTGCACGAAAATTAACTTTAGTCAATACTAGCACCATTTTCGCAGATTTTAATTAGCACTACTTATATTAATTCCAGATATATATAGCGAAAGCTTTATGTTGGCGACATGATCTCACTTGCCAGCTTGCGCTGCCAAGCGATGGAGAGATCGCATGAGTTTGACTTGCCCATTTCTCAGTCTTTTTATTTTTCTTGTTTCTTGTTTAAGAAGGCACTGCTGAATTCAGATTAGTTTTTGTTTAGAAACTGACCACCGCGCGCAGCGATATATGGTAATTTCGTTATGTTGAAAATTCAACGCAACACACAATCTGGGTTTTGTGAAAGGCAGCGTGCGGCATCGGATTTGATCAGCTTCCAACTCACCACAAAGTACTACTGAATTATACAACCTAAATTTCAACAAATTAAAGAAGTGGTTGGTGTGGGTCACCACCCCTTTGATTATGTCTATTGCTATAAATATTGGTCCGCAAAGCATATATTATATCCTAATTTGTCTCGCTACTTCACTCTCACGACTATGCAATTTATTAAGGGCAAAAGCTAAATGGTGCACACACTTGCACCATTTAGTTACAAAATCTAAGAAAAAAGTTTTGAAGCATGTGATAAATGTAATGATGAGATATATTTGACTTTTGTTTATGATTATAATGCCCCTAAAAAATTATTTTTCTTTTATAAAAGTTTTTTTTTTAAATATTTAAATATTTTTCACCAAGTTTAGCCCCAAATAAAATTTTATCCCCAATTTTAAGGGTAAATCTTAAATTTTGAATCCATTATCTTAGGGTTTTAGAAAAAAAAAACATATAAACAATTTTAATAAGGTTTAGCCCCAACTAGAAATGTAATAATTTTTTAAAGGGTAAATTTTAAATTTTGATACCCTATTAAGGTTTTAGAAAATATTACTCCATCCGTCCTAATTTGTTTGTACCCAACCCTTTTACACAAATTTTAAGGAATTATGAAATAATGAGTTAGACTTCCAATTTTAATCTTTAATTTTGTAAAAAATTTATTTTACCACCATTGTATTATTTCAGTCAGGTGGGATACTTTCCATTGCCTTAATCCAGCCTAAATCTAAGACGCCAATTACTAATAATTTCTAAATCTCAAAATCTCAAAAAAGACAAAACCCAAATATGCATCTTTGTATAAAAATAATTTAATGCTGATTTTTCACTTTAAAGAAATTTGTGCAATAAACAAGAATAAAAATAAATTGGAAAAGTGAGGGTAGAATTGGAAATGTAACTACATTTGGTAGTTTAATTTTAGTAAGGGACAAATAAATTGGGATTTCCAAAAATAGAAAGGTGGACAAACAAAATGGGACGGAGGGAGTATAAACTATTTTTAAAAATTTTTCTTGACTTAAAAAACTAACCATAATGATTTTTCATCTTTTATTTTGTAAAAGGGTAGTTTTGATATATAAGTTCTCTTTTTTATGAACAATTATCATTTAGGAATTCTATACCCACTTTTTATGTAATTATTAGACTTTTTTAATATATTAAAATGAGATCTATTCTCTTGGATTTTGTGTCTAATTGATGCATGGGTGCACCAGTTAGCTGGACCCTTTATTAAGATATATTTTATCAACAAAAGGATTGAAAAATTAGAAGATAAATTTTGGATTATTGGAGGATTTGGATATAATCAGAAACTTGGAGATGTTCTAAACTTAATTGTGGACTAATCATCATGCTACTAATAATAATATAATTGGGCCATGATCTCTTATATTTAATACTACTAATATATTTCATTTTCATAATCTTTTAGGAGTTTTAAATCGATTTTTTTTTTTGCAGGTCTAAATCAATGCTGTATTTTATTGTATAAAATTCAGTTAAATGAATAATCCACCATTCTAGCAACAAATCTTGTGACGATATCGTCACACTCAACAAATATTTTATTCAGTTTTCGGGAAAAAAATGTACTATTATTCAAAACTTTTTGATAGATTAATTAACTTATATACCTTACTAAACATTTCTAATAAAGGAAGTAGGGTCATGATTGACTTGTGCAACGTTAATTTCAGTTCCCAATTATTGTATTTAATTGAAGGATTTTTTTTTTTGGTATATTTACAAGTTAACCTTGTTCGAGTCGGGTTGGCCCACTTTGGGGGTAAAGCTCTCCCAACAATGATTTTCTCCATTCACAAGACTCGAACCCGAAACCTTGCTTAAGGGGAATAAGTGCCAAACCACTTGAACCAACCACTTGTTGGTAATTGATTGAAGGATCTTTGGGGGTAAAGCTCTCCCAACAATAATTGAAGGATCTTTGCAGTACAATGATTTAGAAAATCTAAGTGGCCCCATGGCGCTGTGATATGAAGTTGTCTTCTTAGCACATGCTTAATTTGTCCGCCATTTCTTTAATTATATATCTTTTTTTTTCTTCCATACATTTTTGGGGCTTAATAAAGAAAAATACTACTAGTAGTATTTTTGAGCTCGCTCGCGATTGTTTGACTAAAGGCAAATGAATTTTGCTGCAAGTTATAGATAATCAAATTTCAGCAAGTTTCCATTTCTCAACCAAATTAAGAACAGCAAGCTCATATGGTCATAATGCATAAAATATTTAATACTTTTTGGGCCGGTCATATGCAAGGAGGTCGCATAGCAAATGGACATGACCAAGTTGTCTTTGCTGCATGTTGATCCTGGCTGAAATTAATTGAATATAAAATACAAGGGATGGAATAGAAATGACTGAAAACTAATTTGCAAACATATTAATAACAGTAGTACAATATATATACTTTAATTAAAGGCCAAACATTAATTACAATAGTTAAACTTAACATAGAAAAGACATAAAAATATTACAAGAAAAATCAGGAACACACATCATGTAACAATACATCCTATTACACAACTTTGCTAACAAACTATATATATATGTATACATATGCAAGCTAATAAGCTTGATTTATTCAAAAAACTTAATAAAAGCAATAATATAGTATATCTTAGAGTAATTTGATCTTAGTTAATTAATAGCCTCCTATGATCATATCACTTCAATTTTGTAGTCTGCAGAGCCCGTACCATTCATTCCAATAACAATAGTATTGCCAGCTTCAACCTTATAGCTTTGAACGAATTTCGGCCAATCCCCAGAAAAAACCCTTGTGCCGCCAGACTTAACCCGGTAACTAAGGATCCACACGATGCCATAGTTGTCTTCCACCCTCAATCTACCACTAGCTGCCGCCGAGGGGAATGGTTCTGTATATATCTCATTAATAGTCAAGTATCTACCAGTGTCATCGTGGTCAATTGTCTTACTGCAAAGTGCCATATTTAGCTTTGATGAAGATTGGGGTTAATTTGTGAAATTTGAGAAAATGTTTCTTTGCTGAAAGAGAAGTTGATGTTTTTGGTATGATCAAGCACTGATTTGCACCTCTATTTATAGGCATAAGCTAAACATGACATACTCATATTAATGTTAAAATTATTTTTAATTAATAATGTTAAAATTATTTTCGCAAGCAACATTATCGATCCTATGTGTCTCGAAAGGTTTCGTGCAACTAGCAAGTCTGTGTGGTCGATGGGTTCTTCTAATGATCCACATGCACGTCCTTTGAAAATTTTCTTAATTAAAAATCAATTTCGCGAGGTTTATATATAGTAGTTATATATAATTAATTTAATAATATTTATAATTATGTTTAGAGTTAAAAAGTAGATAAATTGTAACCAAGTTGTTAGTTCAATTGGTGAGTGCACTGTGTTGTTAGTTTATTTATTGTTTGTATGTTAATTTGGTAGGTACGTTAATTTCTTAATTTGGTTTTGGATTGGATTATTCTCATTTAAATATTTGAGCATATGGAGATTTATTCCGATTGTAATGAAATTTCACTTGTACTACTAAAAATAAAAATAGATAAGCTTAAGCATAAAGTGTTTTTTTTTATAACATACTCAAGCCTTTCTTTTTTTTTTCCCCCACAATCAAGTCTTTCTTAACATCAAATATAGCTAGGTAATTAAACAAGATTATAACTGTCCACGTGTTCTCATAAATGGTTAACAAGCTCAAACTTTGTCGTTTCTGTATTATTATATTATTATTCATACAAGTAGGTATGGCTCATTCATGCACGCCAGCTATATTTATCTTAGTGTGAATTAGAATTAGATCTCTTTCCTAGTAGAATTTTCGATTAATTAGGAGGTGAAAAAAAAAATTAAAGCGAATTGACTAACAAAACAAAACAATTATACTTTAATGTTTTGAGCGAACATAGTAACTTATGTCGTAAGCTATAATACCCAAAAGCCAAACGGATTTTATAGTTTATTTAAAGGAAAAAGGACAAGACAGAAGATTCGGCATCAACATATCAAATGGTGGGATTACCCAACATTTCAAAGTCAAATGTTTTTGACCTCTCACTTTCATTGATCAGCTATCAATTATAGTACAATCTAGACTAGATTGTAGCACTACTACTCTTTTGTTTATATATAATTTAAAGAAAGTTCTGAAAAACAGTTGGATTATATTAGTCTATTGTCGAAATTGACAATTTTAAAAAACAAAGTTGTAATAAAAATAAATATATTTTCGCAGGCGACATTAAATTCTAAGACAATATCGTATTGGTGTGAAAGGTTTCGTGGTATGCCTTCTTGTGGTCGGTTCTATTCCAATGATCCTCAAGCACGCACGACCTTTGAAATTTCATCAATTACGCGAGGTTTTTTACATTAGAAAATATATAATCATGGTTGAAAATTTAAAATTGGATAGGCTGGAGAAAATCACATAAGATCGTAAATGCAGTCACACATTAATTGGTTTGGTGTTAATGTGTTAGATTCTTAATTTAAATAATTAATTAGATTCGATATCTAACAACTGGTTTGATACTAAAGTACTAAACTCTTAATTTAAACAACTAAAATTCATATCTAACTTGAAGTACCATAAGTGTAATAAAAATATACTATAAGTACTATATTAAACTCTTCATGTGTTCTTCTGGTTGCCAAGAAAAAAAACTTTTGTCTTTTGTACGTATACAGCTCATCATTCTTACATTAAATTCAAAATAAGATATTAGATATATTCATGCACGCGAGCTATTATCCTAGTGCGAATTAAAATCAGAATTCTTTTTCTAGTGATTAGAATTTTTCAATTAGAAATTAGAATGATAGAGAAAGATAAAAACAGAATCAAGGGGATTGATAAACGTCGATTAATGTTTTTGCTAGCGGCAATAGAATGATGTTGGTCGTGTATCTGTAATCGTTTCACCACCGTTTTGGATCCAAACGGAATTTAAGTGTAAACTCTGTTCAATCGCTGCTCTAATAATCTCATCTGTACAATACCGAATCTAATCTGTACAATATAATCTCATCTATATAGTTGCTAAACAGTGTCAATCACATCACTACCGTACCACTCTACTAAACGCAGCCATTTTCAACGCACGTAAATCTCCTAAGCCAAAATGAGTTGGAAGTAAGATGAACTTTACAAGGAAAAAGGACAAAGGGGAAGATCAATTCGGCCCCCAAATTACATCACTCTGGCTAATTACTAATTAAACAATAACATCTCAAATTGTAGCAGCCACCACCAATATTTTAAGAAATCAAAATGATCTCACTCTCTTACTAATTAACAATAAACTGTTTGATCTGTTATGGTGATATAACAGTTCTAATATATAGCTCGTCACTATTTATTTATTTTTATTTCAAAACACCGTACATATGCTAAATAAAAAGAGTTCTAAAATACTAATTTAAAATTAATAATGTCAAAATAAAAAAAAAATTGAAATCTAGCCGGTGACCTTGCGCTGGACGAGTTTGCCGTGATGTTGATGGCATGTGGATTTTTAGATTCTATCGTGGCTATTTTACCAAAGCTAAATTGAATGCAATCTTTTTTGGGTTTTAAGTTAGCTTTGGGATTATGGCTAGTACTAATAACTTATGACAAACAAGAACTGATTTTTCAATATAAATTTAAAATAAAAAGATTCTGATTACATTAATGAATGTAAGCTAGTACTGTTCTAGAACAGAGTAAAAACATAATCAAGCTAATTGACAATATAATAAATAGTAGTTGCATGCGGCTTTATTCAGTTAATCACATTGTAGAACTGTAGAAGTTTCAAGCTGATCTCAATGCATACACAGGCACAGCAGTCGGCAGCTTAATTGAGCTTCACTTAAATCTTAATCTTAATGAAGTAGCCATCTTGGAGTTTGCAAAGAGTGATCTTAGTATTAACTCTGTTTTTACAGAAATCCTTCCAGTCAGAACCCTTGATGCAGAATTTGTTGCCATCTTCGCTGCTGCACTCAAACTTCCACCACTTGTTGTTTTCGTCTGTAACATTCAGAACTACACGACCACTTTTCAGTGCCTTGCCATTATAACTAAAACTAAAACGCCCTTGTTCTACTTCATTTCTTTTAAGGTACATGTCTTCGAAGATGACCTCCTGATCCCCCATTTTTACTTAAAAGATATATATCTATATTCTTGGTATTTTGTTTTGAAAGATCTTTCAAGTGAACTTTTATCAGTGTTTGAGATTGTTTATATAATATATAGAGGCCAAGAAGAAGTTGGTTTAATTACTATCGCGAGACGTCAAAAAGGCTTAAACTTGCGGTTTTCTTTGAAATCTTGGTCGTTTTTTGCACGAAAACATTTTCGCAGCTTTTAGCACTTATCCAGAAATATAGCAAAAGCTTTATATATGTTCGCGAGGTATAAAGACTTTTGCCAGCTTGCGCTGCCGATCGATGGAAAGATATCGCATGAGTTTGTCTCAATCTTTTTCTTTTTCTTGTTTAAGAAGGCACTGCTGAATTCAGATTGGTTTTAGTTTACAAAATTTACCAGCGCTGGCAATTTCGTTATGTTGAAAGATCAACATAACAATCTGGTCGCGTTTTTATACGATTTATTTCAGTACACAACAAGATAGAAACAGAGTCACCGAAACAGGGGAACGAAACAGGACCAACTAACCCCAAAATCAACTAACAAGCAACACAAATTATGTGGCCAAAAAAAAAATTAATAAAGCAACACAAATTAATCATAAACAGAGGGAACAACACGATCAATTCCTCCCTTTGCAAGCTCATCCACATCTCCATTCGCCTCTCTAAACACATGAACAATCTTGAAATCAGAAGAATTCTTCTTGAGCAACGAGATAACTTGGAATAACATAAACAATCAGATTGTGTTAATTGGTGTATACCGATTATTAACTTGATTTGAATTATACTTTCAATTTTGAATTAGTCTGAATTACTAGCAAATGGCACAGACCATTATTTTTATGCTCTTGATTAAAAATATTTTTTCTTCACTTAAATTGTTCAATTTTGAGCTCAATGCAATATAAGATCAATTAGATAGTTAAATTAATGAAGCACAAGGTTGTCTTGATCCTTGGCTGAAATTGAATATAACATACAAGGGATATGGAATAGAATGATTTAAAAAAAAAAAAAGCCTGAAAACCAATTCATAAACAATAACAGTAGTATTAAAATAGTGAAAAGTACATAGAAGTGACTTACAAAAATTGCAATAAATCCCTTTAAAACAACCTGAGAATTACAAGAAAATCACAAACAGATCCATATAGCAATACAATATCCTGTTACACAACTTTGCTAACAAACTATATACTATCAAGTAATAGCTGAACCAAAGCTCGATTTATTCTAAAACAGTACCTTATAATAAAGTGATATACTATTCTGCATTAGTTCAACTAATTACTAATAATTTGTTCTTAATAGCTAGCCTCCTTTGGTCACTTCAATTTTGTACTCTGCAAAACACTTCCTAGCCGTGTAATTGTCGTCAATAGCGATGCTATGACCAACTTTGACGCCATTGCTTTGAAAGAATTTGTACCAGTCACCTGAAATTACCAATGTGTTGTCGGAAACTTTGTAATCGAAGGTCCATACGGTATCTTCCTCGTCTTGCACTTTGAACTTACCTTTCGCCGAGGGAAATGGTTCTGAGCTAACACCAATCGTTAGTTTCTTTCTATCACCTTTTTCAATTTTCTTTTTGATTGCCATATTTTGACAATTAGGGTTGTGAAATTTTGAGATTTTCTTTTTGCTTAAAGAGAGAGCTTGAATATCTTTTTGGCAATTGAACATGGAGCAGCTAGCTAGTAAGTGCTCCAATTTATAGGCAGAAATTGATGCACCTTATTAGAATTAAAAATACTAAAATAATTTTCGCAAGCAACATTAAAAATTCTAAGACAAATATTAATGTCGTATGTTTCGAAAGGTTTTCGTGCTACTACCTTGTTGTGGTCGGCTCTCATGCATGCACGACATTTGAAATTTCATCAATTGCGCGAGGTTTTTTAGTAACAAAATATATAATCATGTTTGAAAATTAAAAAAGTGAATAAGCTGAAAAAAAAATCACATAAGCGTTTTATGATTAACATCTAAGAGGTTCCAAGTTAGGTAATCAAAAGGGGATTCAAGTTGTTATGGTTACCAAAAAGAGGTTTTCTCAAACCCATCCTTTTGTCTTTTCTTTTTCTTTTTTTTTTTTCTTTTTTAATTAAGTACAACTCATCCTTTTCAACTTAACTTTTAAAATATGTAAGAATGTTGAATAGAAATTCATGTACGTCGCGAGCTATTATTTTATTGCGAAAAATTTACAATTTTCATTTTTTTTTCCAGTAATAATTAGAAGTTAGAACTTTCGATTATTAAGATAAAAACAAAATCAAGCAGATTGACAAATACTGTATTTGCTTGCGACTATAGAATGACGCTTCCAGCACACGTAATAACTTATGTCCTAAGCTATAATGAGTTGAAAGACGTATAAACTTTATAAGGGAAGATGACAAACAAAAAGATTCAGCCCCCATCAGTTTGACTAATTAAACACCAATATTTTAAGAAGTCAATATGATCTCCACCACCTCTCCCTTTCTCAGTACTAATTTATCTTTTTTTTTTTTTTGATAATGATACTTGTTTATTGATAGTATCTATCTATTTTTACTATATCTATATTTCAAAACGCCGAGCGTATGCTATATAAAAAAAAAATCTAAAATACTAATTAATTTTAAATTGGAAAATTATACAATACACCGGCGGTGGAGTTTAGCAAACTACACAAGCGGGTCCTGAAGGGTGACATGTGTCCTCTAAGGACTAGATTAAAATATTTAAAACTTAATTAATTAAAAAAATGGACTTGTGTCAACTCCACGACCCGTTTGTGGAGTCCAAAATTTACACCATCGGTGTATCAAATAATTACCCTTCTAAGCCTCCGTTTAGTAGAGCGGTGCGGTAGCGGTGCGATTGACACTGTTTAGCAACTGTACAGATGAGATTACACTGTACATATTAGATTAGGTACTGTACAGATGAGATTATTAGAGCAGCGATTAAAACAGAGATTACACTTAAACCTCCATTTGACCGGTGCACCGATCCACCGACCAAACAACCGGTGAATCGGTGCACTAAACATGACCTAAATTTTCAGATTTAATTTTATCTTTACAAACGCTAGCTGCAAGGATTTTTTTTTTTCGTAAAAAGCTGCAAGGATTTTGCTCACCGTCAATGACCCTCATGACGCGACCTTTATAGCTAGCTAACTTAAGAGCAAAAAAGATTGCATACAATTCAGCTGGTAAATGGCCACGCACACGACAATTCGAGGTGTTGAATTTAATTTTTATTTTATTTTTCAACGATTCATTTGTAATATAAAATAGGTGTAGTTTTTTTTTTTAAATGTAAAACCGACTGAATTTCATTAACTATTGAAAATTGAAATCAGTAAAATCATTATTGCCAAAAAAAAAATATAAATTAGTACAATCGTTAAGAAGGATTTCATAAACAGGCACTCGATCCATCCAATAGACAACATTTCATATTACAATTCATTCCTAGCTGAGCTCAATTAAATAGTTATAATATTAAATAGTTGTAGTTTTATAGCTTGGTTAGGTGGAGATGGCTAAATGTTCAAAAATAAGGGCTTAACATTTTTGAAAATGAAAATACTCTATTTTGCATTCAACCTTTTAATTTGGTCAAATCATGCCCCAATGTTTCAATTTCAGCTCATAAGGACTTGATGGAAAATAGAACCCATTAATTTCCACTCTCACGTGTTAAATTCTTATAGTGGATTATTACAATTATAACATCAAACTCTTTTTTGAGTCAAAAATTTGGAAGTTTTGAACTTGATCCAACCAAATTGAAAAACTGTTATCTTTTAAAATGGTTAGACCCTTGTATAAATACACTTTTTTTCTATTTAAAGGCTGAATCATTTATGTGAATATATCTAGAATAAGAGAAGTACAACAGCAATCTAAAGAGCACTTAATTAATTATACCCAACAGCCTCCCAGGCGAAACAGATCAATTAAGAACAGAGCAAAAGCAACATTTACATCTCTGCTCAAAACATAAAACCAAGAAAAGGACAGCAACCGAAAATAGACTTAATAATAATACAACAAAAGCATAGTATATAACAAGCATCAATTTTAAACTTGCTCTATAGACTATACGTCAGCCCAAAAAGGTTGACCAAGCAGGGAGATCTTTCTCTGAACTTTAATTCTGAACTGAGCTCCACTAGCTTCGTCCTCCTCCTTGTACAAATGAACCACGTCGTTGATTGCGAGACTTTTGGTTTGGACAAACTCAGGCCAGCCCGAAGATAGATAAGGTTTAGGATGATTACCGGTCAACCGAGTTGAGCAACGGAAACTCCACACTCTTTCAGTTGAATCCTTCACCACCAAGTCCACATAATGATTTGCATGGCCATTTCCAAACCCTAATTGTGGTAACGACGCCGTTGGCACTGCTAGCCTTTTGTCGATGTCTGTCTGAGTAAGAACCTTTTCGAAGAGTTTCATTATTATAGCTAGCTAGTTAATTTTGTAAGGGTTTCTATATATTTTTGAAAATGGGTTTTCGAGAGTTGGCAATGGAAACTTCTATAGCTACCTTTAATCTGAGATATAAAGTTTCCAAAATTTCAATTGAATTTATAGAAGAAGAAACTTAGTGGTATCGCGATATGATCACAATATATAGAAACTCTAATAAGATTAAAGTTTTCCCAAATCTCATGAATATATATCGATCGTGACAGTGTATTTTGTTTGATTAAGTCCCAATCATAATATTTTTACTAATATTCTTCATGTTGCTAGCTAAGTTGTTAGTTGTTATCCACTTATTCTATCTAGCTAGTAGTAGTCACTTACTCACTTTCTATCGTTCGAGAATATGTACGACTACGAGTGATAAAATATTGAGGGGTTTATGGCGTGCATGCTTTGACCATTAATTGAGGTGCGTACTGTGTAAGTGTGTATAGAAATATTGTTAGTTTTCTCGCTATTTTTTAAAGGTCTAATGTTCAAATTGGGTCTAAACATTTTCAAATTTGCTCAATTTAAGTCTAAATATTTAAACATAATCAAATTGGACTTAAATGTTAGCAAATTGCACCAAATTAGGTATATTTTTGGACGGAAATTTGGAATGCACCATTACTACAATTCCAAATTTCCGTCCAAAATAGGCCTAATTTAGTGCAATTTACTAACGTTTAGGCCTAATTTGGTCATGTTTAAAGGTTTAGACTCAAATTGAACAGATTTAGAAAGGTTTAGGCCCAATTTGGACATTAGTCCTTTTTTAAACATTAATTGGAAGTATGTGGGACATTTTTTTTGGCAACAAGAGTTAAAAGTATATATGTGGAAGTATGTGGGACTTAAGAGTGTTAAGAAATGGAAGGATGATGCGAACAGTAATAACCGGGTGGAGCAATTTCTGCTATAAGGACATGGTGAATTTGCAGTTTAAGACATGTATATGCGAAATTCTACCGCAAGTGGAACAAGATGATGCTGGGCAAAGAACTAAGCAGATTAAAGTTCACATCATTCGCCGGAAACACACTCCTATGGCATGAGGCATATGACAAGAACATGATTAGACATGTCCATATATATGTTCTAATACTTTTATATGTTCTAAGATTTTAAGGTGTTTATTGTAAGATTTATGTCTTGGATTTGAACCTGCCGTTTGTTTGTAAAGGTTTAATGCCTAATTGCAGCAGTAAGCACTTCAAGGATGCTTTTAGTTTAACTACACAACATTTTGGAATTTGGTAGTTCTGGAAAGTTTGCCATGAAGAGCTTCTTATATTTTGCTGGCATTTTTCAGTTTGGACTTTGGACTTTGGACTATATAAGGCCCAATAGCCAGGTGGCCAGAATTTGTTATTTTGATTGCTATGGTTTGGGCTGATATATATCATAACACATAGACTCCATAATTTGTAGTTTTGATGTTTATAAGTACTGAAAATTACAACACTGCCATACAAAGAGAAAATGGAAGATTCATGGTTTAAATTTTAGTGGCCAATATCTTCATTGGCATCCCCTGCATCTCAAATTTCTTCTGGTCAGCATTTAAAGGGCACACAATCTTTCTTTTCTCCCTTGAGACTTTGAAGCTCAATCTAATCTGCTTTCCAACCATCCATCTTACCTTACCTTATCCACCATATCTCTTCATAAAAATTTAAGCCCATTTTTTTATTCTCTTTCAACTTTTGTTTTTGAAGTCTTAAACCTTCGTTTCTTGTTATAGCAAAGGCTAATTATAGCAATGGCAACAGCCTCCGCCACACTCCGTCCGATCACCATTGCCGCTGCCACTGCCGCCAGTCCCAGGAGGAGAGGTGGCGTTAAGGTGAACATCATAACGGGACTGAATGCTTTCAGTGGGCTAAAAGCTCATAACAATGTGGTTTCATTGGGGCTTCCGGTTTCCGCTGATCAAGGTTTTGCAAAAATTGTGAGCTCACTCAAAGCTTCATCAAGTGGGAAGAAAGGTGGTGCTCTGTCTTCAACCTGCAATGCGGTTGGTGAGATTTTCAGGATTGCAGCAATCATGAATGGCCTTGTTCTCGTTGGAGTTGCTGTTGGGTTTGTTCTTCTTCGAATTGAAGCTTCTGTGGAAGAGGCTGAGGGAGAACTTTTTTAGAGAAATTTTTTAGTTAGTTGCTTCATCTATATATATTTACTTTTTGCTTTTGGGTTTTGGCAAATCTCTGTACTTTAATTCCTTTCATTCTTCATTGATGTGGAACTTGATGGTTTTCAATTTCCAGCCGAATTAGAATCTTGGATTTGCTATTTTGAAACCATATATCAGATACCTAATTTGTATCTAGCACATTTTGGAATTTTGATCCATCAACTCTAGCAAGACTTTTCTTAACTCTGTTTTCACTTAAACAATAGAAATCAGAAAGAAAAAGGAAAACAATTAGTAATTACAAAGCTTCTAGTTCTAGGTTTAAACTCATCTGGACTGTAAACCTGTGGAAATGGCCGCTTCAGTTGCTCACTCAATTAACTACAGTGTGCTACTCATCACTGGAGTCTGGAGATGATTGAATTTCTTATCGATTTCAAACCCGGAACATGCTGCCAATATATAGAACAAAGACAGAGCACCTTACAATATTTGCTCACAAGTGTATTAAGTTCAAGATCAACTTTTGTGATCCAATTTCTGTGTTATTGATGGATTTTCAGTTTAACAAGAACCAAATTGAGAACTCAAAGTCTCTATTTCCAGCAATAAGAAGTATCTCAGAATAAATGCAGAAAACTAACATAAATGAGAGGGGAAGTAAGTTCTGAAATTGTGTGAAAGGCGTAAGACACCATTTTATTGCTTTGGGTAATATATATATCACATTAACATTCGAAATTCAAACTTAAACTTTGGCTCCAATACAAAACATGATTAAAGCCCAAATCAAACGCATCAGCCATTAACAAAAAACTTAAGAATTTCATTTCTTTGAAAAAGAAAATTGTCCAGAACAATATATTCAAATACCTTACGGACACATGGTTTATTTGGGAAAAGAAAAAAGGGTGCATAGAAACAAATTGTGAGGAATTTTTTTTAACTATGATGCATGATTAAATTGGGAATAGAGCTGTTCAAGGACCGGGCTATCCGCCCAAGCTCGTAAGCCCGCCCGATATTTTAAAGGGCTTAGACAAGAATTTTAAGCCCATTGGATGGGTTTGGACAAAAATATCAAGCCCGCTTATTAAATGGGCCGGGCTTGGGTATAAGAGCAAAGGCCCGAGCCTGACCCGATTAAGGATTATGCTTGTTTTTTATTTTTTAATTATCAAATATAATTTATACATACAACGTATTTTAAATAAGAAAAAGATGAATTATATATATGTAGAGAATCTTATTATCAATAAGAATAGTATATTATAGGTAGTACATATCATATTTTATATTTACAATTATATTTATATAATTAATTAATATAATTTAATTCTTAAAATAATTATTAAAAAAATATTAGACGGGCTTTTGGACGGGCCTTGGTCTAAGTATTTGATAAATAAGCCGGGCTTGGACAAAAGTTTGAGGCCCATTTTATAAATGGGCCGGGCTTGGGCAACACTAATGGCCTTAATCTTAAGACTAGGCCCGGCCCGAACCCGGCCCGGCCCGGCCCATGAACAGGTCTAATTGGGAAGATAGAGGGTAGCTTTCAAAGAACATGCTGAATTACTTTTTCTGGATAATTGAACAAGCTGAATTAGCTTATTAATGAAAACATCAATAAAGCAATGTTTGAAAATTGAAAGTGGTGCCAAATTTTGTTATTGAATGGTCCACCTCACATTAAATCAAAGGTTCTGTTGGTAGCCTTGTTGTTTGGGAAAAAGTCTTTGGAATTTGTGCCTGAGCGGTTCCTTAATGAACATGCTAAGGGCTCAAGATTTTGAGTTTATACCATTTACCAAGGCTATCTTCCCAGCTCTATAACTGAAATAAATTACCTATGTTTCACTAACCTACTAACTATTAAATGCTTTCGTATTAGATAGGAAGGATGATGCAAATTTAAGTGTTCAGCCAAAAGAGTAGCTGTTGTATTTTGATTTTTGACCACTTATTAAATTATTATTACTATTACAAACAGCACATGTGGCTTGATTTGCATCCGTATAGTAGTATCATCTCCAATTTTGGTTTTTATTTCTTTTTCCAGGATAGCACGTAACTAAGGGAAGACTTTTTGTGTAGAGTAGATTGCTACAGAGACAGGACTTTTGCCTGGCAGAAGCAATCTCTGTGAATCTTTCACATTGGTTCATCTCAGTGAAGCAAAAACTATGGAATTCTACATTCAATCGCAGGAACAAATCTTTTTGGCACTTGTTTTCACCATAATTATGACCATAGTTGTGGTTACCATCCATGTTAAAGGCAACAAGAAACAGCAGAGGAGTCCACCAGAGCCAGCAGGGGCGTTACCGTTGATTGGTCACCTGCATCTTCTTGGAGCAAATAATCAGCTGCTACATAGAACATTTGCAGACATGGCTGACAAGTATGGACCTGCCTTTTCCATCCGTCTTGGAATTCATCAAGCGCTTGTTGTGAGTAATTGGGAAGTTGCAAAAGAATGTTTCACAACAAATGATAAGGTCTTTCCTACACGTCCAAACTCCTTAGCCGTAAAGCTCATGGCCTATAACCGTAAAATGCTTGGCTTTGCTCCTCATGGACAATATTGGCGTGACATGAGAAAACTGGCAACGGTGGAGCTCCTCTCTAGTCGCCGGCTTGAGTTACTCAAACATGTCCGGGACACAGAAATCAATTGTTTTATAAAGGAATTATATGAGCAAACAGAGAAAAGCAGAGGAGTTGCTGTAGTTGAAATGAAGGAAAGAATTGGCGACATGGCAATGAACATTATAGTTAGGAAAATTGCAGGGAAAACATATTTTGGCACTCAAGGAAGCTGTGATGAGGAATCAAGGCGGTGCCAAAAGGCCATGAAAGATTTCTTTTATCTGATAGGGCTTTTCTTGGTTTCAGATACGGTTCCTTTTCTTGGTTGGGTGGATGTCTTGATGGGACGAATAAGCGAAATGAAGAGAACAGCAAAGGAGTTGGATTTTGTGCTTGGAAGTTGGGTGAATGAGCATCGAGACAGGAGACTACGTGAAGGCCTCACCGGCGAGCAAGATTTCATTGATGTCATGTTGTCAGTCATGGATGAAGGCAACATCCCAACTCAAGAGGCAGACGCCATAATTAAGGGTAATTGCCTGGTATGTAATATCAATTTTCTTTTCCTTTCTGTCAAATTTTTGTAGCATCAGTAGGTAGAGTACACATCACATTTGATTAGCCAATTCTTATTGCAGAGTATTATTTTGGGTGGCAATGATACCACTGCCATCACACTTACATGGGCAGTCTCGTTGCTAGTGAACAATCAACATGTGCTGAAAAAGGCCCAAGATGAACTTGACATCCATGTTGGAAAGCAGCGGCAAGTGGAAGAGTCAGACATACCCAACTTGGTATATTTGCAAGCCATTATAAAGGAAACGTTGCGGTTATACCCTGCAGCTCCTCTATCAGCACCAAGAGAAGCCATGGAGGACTGCACAATAGCCGGTTTCCATATTCCTGCAGGCACTCGCCTTTTGGTTAACCTGTGGAAGTTGCAACGTGACCCCAGCATTTGGCACAAGCCTCTAGATTTCGTGCCTGAGAGGTTCCTCACTGATCATGCTAATGTAGATGTAAGGGGCAAACATTTTGAGCTGATACCATTCAGTTCTGGTAGAAGGATGTGTCCGGGTGTCTCTTTTGCACTTCACGTCTTGCACTTGGCATTGGCTCGACTGCTTCATGGATTTGAATTAGGGACAGTCTCAAATACTGCAATTGACATGAGTGAAGGCCCTGGATTGACTCTTCCTAGAGCTGCACCATTGGAGGTTACCGTTGCGCCACGCTTACCTTCCATGCTCTATTGAGCACCGTTGAAAAACAGTTGCTTGGTAGTTGCCATATGCTCACTATGTGATCTAAATATATTGAATGGTGCATATAATACTTGAATTGAACTCACTTCTATATATCTTGAATGCTCATGCGCCTAAAATGTAATGATTGTCCAATTAGTAATAATTAAAATACATCTCGTCAGAGTTGTTAGCCAACCCAATTTACTTCGGTCTTCCCTCCAATTATAGTGTAGGTTCACTTAGCCGCTATTTTTAACCATTTTCAACCGCATGTGAGCAGTTTGTACTTTGTAGTAGTTTCCAAGTTCAAATTTCCTTTGAAACTTGCTAAAAAAAAAATCCATGCCTTGATGTCAATTGTTCCTAATTTCTAATTTTGTTTTCATCCTTCCTCTCTTTTGGGCTATACGTGTTCTTTCCTAGCCCTCCTACGGTTTTGGGCTCGCTTGCTTAAGCCACTCCCATTCTTGGCCCATCTCCACTTCTAGGCCTGCTGCAAGTACCGGGTCCTGTTGGTGTAATCGCGTTTTTTGTTTTCTTTTCTTTTTTTGGGGGTGAAAATGATTCATTCTATCTTGCATGCGTAATCTCCCCAAAAAGTTCTGTGCAAAGCCAGATTTTGATAACTAGTATGTGTGGCTTGAATGTGCCGAGCTTAAACTTGTTAGAAAATTGGCTGAACGTTGCACTAAAAAATGCATGCTGAACACTTGTTCAAAAGAAAAGAATATGTGGAATGCATGCAAGACCACTTGTGGCAGGTGTAAAATTGAGAAAAAAATCTTTTTGCCATTTTGACAGAGAGCCATTACACTCTACGCTTCTTTGTTTTTCTCCTTGTTTTAGTATGTTAATTTTAGGGTAGGTTTTCTTCTTTATGTATAATAAATCCTAGTGAATCTCAGATTGGTTCATCTCAGCAGTGAAACTAAACTATGGAACTCTACATAGAGCAAATCTTTTTTGCACTTGTTTTCACCATAATTATCAGCATAGTTGTGGTTACCATCCATGTTAAAGGCGACAAGAAAGGGCAGAGGAGACCGCCACAGCCAGCAGGGGCGTTACCGTTGATTGGTCACCTGCATCTTCTTGGAGCAAATCAGCTGTTACATAGAACATTTGGAGACATGGCTGACAAATATGGACCTGTCTTCTCGATCCGTCTTGGAAGTCATCAAGCACTCCTTGTAAGTGATTCGAAAGTTGCAAAAGAATGTTTTACAACCAACGACAAGGTCTTGTGTACACGTCCAAAATCCTTAGCCTTAGAGCTCATGGGCTATAACAACAAAATATTTGGGTTTGGTCCTTATGGACAATATTGGCGAGACATGAGAAAACTGGTAACTGTTGAGCTCCTTTCTAGTCGCCGGCTTGAGTTACTCAAGCATGTTCGGGACACGGAAATCAATTGTTTTATAAAGGAATTATACGAGCAAACTGTGAAAAACAGAGGAGTTGCTGTAGTTGAAATGAAGGAAAGAATCAGCAACTTAGCAATGAACATTATAGTTAGGATGATAGCTGGGAAAGCATATTTTGGCCCTCAAGGAAGCTGTGATGAGGAATCAAGGCGATGCCAAAAGGCCATGGGTGATTTCATGTATATGGTAGGGTTGATCCTGGTTTCAGATACGGTTCCTTTGCTTGGTTGGGTGGACGTCTTGATGGGACGAATAAGCAAAATGAAGAGGACAGCAAAGGATTTGGATGTTGTGCTTGGAAGTTGGGTGAATGAGCATCGAGACAGGAAACTTGGTCAAGGCCTCAATGGGGACCAAGATTTCATTGATGTCATGTTGTCAGTCATGGATGAAGGCAATGTCCCAACTCAAGAGGCAAACACTATAATCAAGGCTAATTGCCTGGTATGTAATCCTTGATTCAGCTGCAATAGAAATATGACTTAATGCCTTTTACCCCTCAACTTAGAATGATTTTGACGTTTTACCCCTTAAATTTTAATTTTGGACATTTGTCCCTTGCACTTGCAATTTGAAGTCATTTTAGTCCTTCTCAAACAATATAGCCATGTCAGCGCCTTGGTCTGACGTGGCCTTGCCACATTACATTTTTGTTCAACCTGGCATTGGCACGTGGCATTCAATATCGTTTGAAAGGGATTAACATGTCCTCGTATTGCAAATTTAGGGGGCAAAAAAGTCCCAAATTAAAGTTTAGGGGGTACAAGATCAATTTTAAGCAAGTTTTTAGGGGGCAAAAAGGGACTTTAGTCGTAGAAATATTAGCAATAGGAATTTTATAACTTACAAACTCCGTAAGAACTAGATTAGGATTTGACAGAGGAATTGCAGAAACAGAATTAATGGAAGTTTAATCACTCTTCCGAACTGATGCAACATTAAAACATGTGAAAAAAACTGTAAATTAATATATTATACCCTTATTATCATTTCCTTTTCCTTCTTGTTAAACTTTTGTAGCATTAATTAACAGAAGAAATATATAATTTGATTGCAGGGTCTTATCTTGGGTGGCAGTGATACCACTGCGATCACACTTACATGGGCACTGTCGTTGTTATTGAACAACCAACATGTGCTGAAAAAGGCCCAAGATGAACTTGACATCCATGTTGGAAAGCAGCGGCAAGTGGAAGAGTCAGACATAAACAAATTGGTATATTTGCAAGCCATTATAAAAGAAACATTTCGGTTATACCCAGCGGCTCCTCTATTAGCACCAAGAGAAGCCATGGAGGACTGCACAATAGCCGGTTTCCACATTTCAGCAGGCACTCGCCTTTTGTTTAACGTATGGAAGTTGCATCGTGACCCCAGCATTTGGCAAAACCCTCTACATTTCCTGCCTGAGAGGTTCCTCACCGATCATGCTAACGTAGATGTAAGGGGCAAACATTTTGAGCTGATACCATTCAGTTCAGGTAGAAGGACATGTCCGGGTGTCTCTTTAACACTTCAAGTCGCGCACTTGGCATTGGCTCGGCTGCTTCATGCTTTCGAATTGGGGACCGTCTCAGATACTGCAATTGACATGAGCGAAAGCCCTGGATTGTCTCTTCCTAGAGCTACCCCATTGGAGGTTACGCTTACCCCACGCTTGCCATCCACGCTCTATGGGTGATTAAGCACCGGCGCCGGTTAAAAATGGTTTGCCTTTGCCTGCCAGTATTAATCTAATAAGCATTGATCGGTGCATATAATGCTTTGATTGTGTTGGAGCAGAAGGTGGAGTAATTGGAATATTTGGCAGTTAATAAATTTCTAGATTATCTTATTTTCAGCATGTTTGATTTGGTTGTTTAGTTGGTTTAGTGAATTATTAATCATGAGTTAGATTAACAATTAATACATAAAGGGTAAGTCCCAAATCTTTTTTTTTTAAAATAAGTCCCCAATTTGAGATTGCATTGGAAAAGGGTTTTAGAATATTGTTGAGCTGTCATCGTATCAGTGATTGGTCTTATTGATAACGTGATGAGTCAGTCTCACCTAATTATTTCTCATATTATTGGGACAAAGTTTTAGAAAATTGATTAGTTGTCATCATATTATTGGTTGGTCTCATAGATGACGTGGTGGGTAACAAGTTCCTCAAATCTTGGCCCAAAATTGTGCCTAAATTTTAGGAATTCATTTGACATGACACAATTCTATTGGTTAGTATCATGGCTGACGTGGTGGACAATCCCATGTAATCATTTCTCCTGACTAAGCCTTTTACAACACCGAAAATTCCAGCCAAATTTCCACTTACTAGGGACCCAAATTTTCTTAGTTTCGTTATCTAATACAATCTTAATTATTTTACGAATTGTGCTGTACATATTAGCCTCCCCACTCATCATCTAGTAAAAATTAAGTTACATCCTTCATTATTGTTTCAAGACCAACTCAACATCATCATAAGTCCGTGGTTAGGCTACTTCATGAATTCTCCAATTGGGACCTTCTATGATAAACTAGTCAATATGGCTGAAAGCCGGACCTGCCTGCATTAACTCTCCCTAAAGCTACACGATTGGAGGTCACTGCTTTCCCGAGCTCTATAAGACTATAATAACTGAAACATTTACCTAACTTTTTTTTAAAGAACATTTACCTAACGAGTAAGTGCTTTGTCGTTGGTTGTAAAGGTATTAGATTGGAAAGATGATTAATCCTTGGAAATCACGACTTAATCAGGATATCACTGCTAGGTTTTTGACTCAAATTCTAGTTAGATTTGGATTTGGATTTTTTAGTCCTATTGCTTGGTGGACAAAAAGACTTGCTAAACCAGAATCCTAGTAAGAAAGAGATTCTTGGAGACCAAGTTTGTGCAAGTATAAATAGAGAGTTTCTCTTTTGTATGCTTGGAGAAGAGATGTAGTCTAAGGGTTAGATTTGGGTTGAGGCACCCCATAGGACAAAAGGATGGTCCTTATGAGTGTGTGTGTGATTGTTTGGTTTGGTAGATGTGATGATTGTTTGGTTTGGTAGATGAGTGTGTGTGTGATTGTTTGGTTTGGTAGATGTGATGATTGTTTGGTTTGGTAGATGTGATGATTGGTTTGTAGAGACCGAGCGAGAGTGCTCAAATAGAGACCGAGCGAGAGTGCTCAAAATTGTTTGGGTTTGTTTTAGGATTGATTGTTAGATTGGTTAAGAGATTGAGTGAGAGTTATTGATAATTATGTGTTGATGTAATTTTCTATAACTAGTGGATTTCTCTTCTCCTCCGTGGACGTAGGCAAGTTCAGTGCCAAACCATGTAAATTATTTTGCCTTGTGTGGATGATTTATTATTTTAGTTGCTTCCGATTGCATGATTAATTTGATAGATATAGTTTGGGATATCCGGGTTACAACAATCACATCTCTACCATCACAAATTACTAATCATCAATCTAAAAAATAAATGCATAAAAGTTATTAGAAATAATATTTTACCTCAAGAAGTTATTAGAAATATGACAAAAAGTCAAATTAGACCTTTCGACATTGAATTATAGTTTAATAAAGGTTGCCCGAAGTATTTATATTATCAAACTAAATTGCAATCATACTTACATCCCAAAATATTTCTTTTCATATTTATGAAAAAATATAAAAATTATTACTAGCATAAATTTTTCTCCTTCCTGATCATATTGAAGCAATTCGAGCAATCGAAAGAAAAGAGGTTTGTTGTCCTTTTGGTTATTTCTTTAATTAATTGAAAAAAAAATTCTTGATCACGTTTAATTAATTATTTGTTTTAGTTAAGAGATTGTTTAAGTTTATTCCTAGCTATTAATTTTACGATTCAACGGTAAAGTAATCTCCTATATATTTTGATTAAAGGATGGGGATGTACTACAGTCCGGGTTCAGCTCCCATCCATTACACCCTCCCTCCATTACAATTCAATACCATGTTAGATTAAAGACACGTGTAAAATCCATTTTTAATGGTTTAGATTAGCTCTTCTCTTAATCCTCTCCCTTGTATGTAACCTTACCTAATTTTTCTCTCTTAATTCTTCTCCGGTTCCATAGTCCATGGTCCATGGACGTCGCAATATTATTTCAAAGTTCAAACCTCGTCCTTTATCTTCTTTTATGTATGATCCTCCTTCCATATTGCATTTGCAAATTGTGTAAAACAATTGTTTTTCAAAAGATTTCACCCTAATACCAGATTTTATAGGAAATTATCCCCAGCCAAAATCATATTATGATTTTTCAACATGTTAATAAAATCAAAGAATAAAGGTTTTAATCCATGATTTTGGAAAGATGTTGATTTAATTAAAAAAAACTCTAATAATATAGTCTTTTCCAATTGAAAGAATTGTTAAAAGGGATTGTCTTTTCCGATTCAAAAAATTTTTAAATTGTTTTGATGAGAGAAAGTTGCAGAGGGAGAGAAGTATTATGGGAAGATGGATAGAGCATTAGGGGATTTTTTTTTGACAGTAAAGTAATTAGTGGAAAATTATATGTAAGGTAATAGAGTTGGGGAAGATTAACAAAAGGATTTTTAATCAATTTTGATGAGAGAGAAAGTTAGAGAGAGGGAGGGCGGAGGGGGGATTCTGGGAAGATGAATAAGAGCATTAGGAAAAATTATGTAAGGTAATGGAGTTGGGAAGATTAATAAAAGATTTAATCTAGACCATTAAAAATAAATTTCACAAGTGTCTTTAATCTAACATGGTATTGGATTGTATTGGAGGGAGGGTGTAATGGAGGGGAGCCGGACCCCTACAATCCTGTAATACATTTCTTTTGACCATTCTTCTAGCATGAACTCACAAGACTGGATTCATGAGAGTTATCATGGAGTTGAGTATGTAGTATAATTATAGTCACATATTCATTTTAATATTCTATCTTTTAATTTTTCTTTTAAATGAGCCTAAACCTTGTGAAATTTGTGGTTAAACTTCTGCCAATTTTCTTTATAAAATATCCATTACATTTGTGGATAATTTCTTAAGATGATGTTTGGTTCGTGGAAAGCAGTGAAAAAGTATGGTAACTTAGATAACTGAAGTAAGTAGAGAAAATTATAGAAAATTTCTGATTGGCCGAAATTTCTTGTTTTATGAAATGTCCTTATGAAATGTCGTTTTTTTCAACGCTTTCTTTTGATACAAACAAGTGGGGTTAGGGAAGGATTAAAGAAAAATGATTGAGACAATGAGACAACAGTCACGTTTTTTGTGTTTCTTTTTTTTATGGTGAAAAATGTTCATTCTATCATGCGTAATCTCCCCAAAACTATCCGTGCAAAGCCATATTTTAACTAGTATGTGTGGCTTGAATTTACCGAGCTTAATTAAACTCTCATTTATTCCTCTCATATCTCCAATTTTGTTCAAGGAAAGAATTTTTTTACAAGTACAAAAAAATCGTAGTGAATCTCACATTGGTTCATCTCGGCAGTGAAACTAAAGTATGGAACTCTACATTCAATCGCAGGAACAAATCTTTTTTGCACTTGTTTTCACCATAGTTATTAGCATAGTTGTGGTTACCATCCATGTTAAAGGCAACAAGCAACAGCAGAGGAGACCCCCGGAGCCAGCAGGGGCGTTACCGTTGATTGGTCACCTGCATCTTCTTGGAGCAAATCAGCTGTTACATAGAACATTTGCAGATATGGCTGACAAATATGGACCTGTCTTCTCGATCCGTCTCGGAATTCATCAAGCGCTCGTTGTGAGTAATTGGAAAGTTGCAAAAGAATGTTTTAAAACCAACGACAAGGTCTTCTCTACACGTCCAAAATCCTTAGCCTTAAAGCTCATGGCCTATGACCATAAAATGCTTGGCTTTGCTCCTCATGGACAATATTGGCGAGACATGAGAAAACTGGTAACTGTTGAGCTCCTTTCTAGTCGCCGGCTTGAGTTACTCAAGCATGTCCGGGACACCGAAATCAATTGTTTTATAAAGGAATTATATGAGCAAACGGTGAAAAGCAGAGGAGTTGCTGTAGTTGAAATGAAGGAAAGAATTGGCGACTTAGCAATGAACATTATAGTTAGGATGGTTGCTGGGAAAGCATACTTTGGCCCTCAAGGAAGCTGTGATGAGGAATCGAGGCGATGCCAAAAGGCCTTGAGTGATTTCTTTTATATAGTAGGGTTGATCCTGGTTTCAGATACGTTTCCTTTGCTTGGTTGGGTGGATGTCTTGACGGGACGAATAAGCAAAATGAAGAGGACAGCAAAGGAGTTGGATGTTGTGGTTGGAAATTGGGTGAATGAGCATCGAGACAGGAGACTCCATGAAGGCCTCAACGGCGAGCAAGATTTCATTGATGTCATGTTGTCAGTCATGGATGACGGTAATGTCCCAACACAAGAGGCAAACACTATAATTAAGGCTAATTGCCTGGTATGTTATCCTTGATTCAGCTGCAATAGAAATATTATATGAATCATATACATTACCACTTTTGTCAATCTCTATTTTGTTTGGTAAGAGAAAACATTTTCTGGTTTTATTCTCTAAAAATATAAAAGAAACTAGGTAGTCACATATATGTTAATGAAAACAAGCTTACTTTTAGAAAATGAAAATGACAATAGAGTGAAAATCTCAAAATAAAATAAACATGTTGTCCTTCATTTCCACTCAATTGTCATTTTCATTTTCCAAAACTATACTTATTTTTATTGACACATATTATGTGATTTCTTGATTCTTTAATATTAATATTTTTAGGGAGAATGAAAATAAAAAATGTTTTCTTCTACCAAACATAACCCCTATGTTTTAATCACTCTTCCGAACTGATGCAACAGTAAAACATGTGAAACAACTGTAAATTATTTTATTCTACCCTTATATAATTTTCCTTTTTCTTTTAATTCTTGTTAAACATTTGTAGCTAGCATTAACAGAAAAAATATATATAATTTGATTAGACAAATGCCGGTCGCAGGGTCTTATCTCGGGTGGCAATGATACCACTGTGATCACACTTACATGGGCCCTCTCGTTGTTATTGAACAACCCACAAGTGCTGAAAAAGGCCCAAGATGAACTTGACATCCATGTTGGAAAGCAGCGGCAAGTGGAAGAGTCAGACATACCCAACTTGGTATACTTGCAAGCCATTATAAAAGAAACATTTCGGTTATACCCACCGGGTCCTCTATCAGTACCAAGAGAAGCCATAGAAGACTGCACAATAGCAGGTTTCCACATTTCAGCAGGCACTCGCCTTTTGGTTAACCTGTGGAAGTTGCATCGTGACCCCAGCATTTGGCACAAGCCTCTACATTTCCTACCTGAGAGGTTCCTCAACGATCATGCTAATGTAGATGTAAGGGGCCAACATTTTGAGCTAATACCATTCGGTTCTGGTAGAAGGATGTGTCCTGGTATCTCTTTAGCACTTCAAGTTACGCACTTGGCATTGGCTCGACTGCTTCATGGATTCGAATTGGGGACAGTCTCAGATACTGCAATTGACATGAGCGAAAGCCCTGGATTGTCTCTTCCTAGAGCTACCCCATTGGAGGTTACGCTTACCCCACGATTGCCATCCACGCTCTATGGGTGATTAAGCACCGCCGGTTAAAAATGGTTTGCCTTTGATTGCAATCCATTTATGCAGCCTAGAATAACTGCTGTCAAAGTAATAACTTCTGCTAGTAATAACTTCTGGTTTTTAGCGAAGGAGTTCATGGAGTTGGCCTTTCCATTGTTAAATATGTTTCTGCCCTGCTGGATTTATGTTGTTGCTGTTTGGTTTGATTGGGATTTGATATGTTGGTCTTAAGGTTTAGGTGTTGAAGGTTTTGGATGGATTAGTACATGACCGACTGACAAATTGGAGGTAGCCACTTTGCGAATTGGATCATTGTCTTCATTTGTTCGTGGCTTTTTCTTCTTTGGTGGGATGTGTTTGTTTTCTTTTTTTTGGGTTCGTTTGGTGTTCTGTCTTTGACAGTTTGGACTTTTTGTTACTGCTTTTTGTTCAATACTCTTTTTACAGAGGATTACTTGATTAATAAATTTTTCAAAAAAACTTCTGCTAGTATATATTTTATTGCAAACATATAAGATAGAAGTGAAATGTTATCAATAATGGCCACTTTAGTTTCTCAGTAGGAAAAATAAGGAGTATCATATATACTACTCATCTGACTGGAGACTATAATTAAATTTCTCATCAATTTCAAATACTAATTAACATGCTGCAAATATAGAACAATATTAGCACCTTAACTTTTACTCACAAGTGTATTAAGTTCAAGATCAGCCATCTTGATCCAATTTCTGTGTTATCGATTGCCAGATAGATTACATACTTAAGAAAGAAGTATACCTAATTAAGGATCAGCCCGCTTAAAGCTATCATTAGTTATAGGGACATGGCTGCCTAATATGTGAAGCTGCTCATATTCAGTTGCTTGTGCCCTACTGCCCCTCGGGGAGCATTTTCCAGCAAATTTCAGGCAGGTGAATCCAGTGAATATCAACGCTTACCTTCCACGTTCTATGAGCACCGGTGAAAAACTATTGCTTGGCAGTTGCCATATGCTCACTATGTAATCTAAACATATTGATTGTACTGTAGTGGAGCTGTGTGTCCCCCTCCCTGCAAAAATCAAACTCTATTATCACACCTTCTTTTCCTTCATATATATATCAGAAACAATGACAGACTACTTGCCTTTATAGTTGCAAATGTGAAATCGTTTTGACATACTGTCCGAGTACCTGCTCCCAAACCATGAACAGCATAAAAATATCAGATCAGACATTAGGATATCCCAATCTGCGGCACATTGAAACAGTACTCTAATTGTTTATAGGCTTACCTTGCAACTTTGTACTCTAATGGAATGGACAAGTGTAAATTTCAACATGTTTATTCTTTTGATATATTCAGAAGCGTTAGAAAATGTGGGGTTTTCTTAATGACCTCATAAAGCTCATCAGAGATTCATTGCCAAAAAAAAAGGCTCATCAGAGATTAGTGCCGTACGGTGATAAAATGGAATTTTTGAGTGTCCTACTCCTCGTCAAATTTCGGATCTGTGAAAGGATTACCAACCACATAACCCTGCAAAACAATTGCTGAAAATGTTGTAGCATTCACCAAGTCTAACTATATAATAAAACATGAAATTCAAGAAGTCGGAGTATATATATATAGTCATCAAGAATCTGACTATGCCACCTACTTTGAAATTCATAACCGGAATTCTCCTGTCTTCAATACCTGAAAGCAGCAAGCATTAGCAAGTCAATCATTATGTCCCTTGATTAACAACTGATAAAACACAAGTTTATAGTGGAGGAAGACATAGTCACCATCTGAGTTTCCCAGAGTATGCAATAAGATAATAGATCAGAGTTCCGCATCTCTCACCCCTATGTATCTGAGCACAACCATTTTGGTTTTTAGCTAGAGATCTTATTCTTCAGCTTCAAAATTGAAGGCTAATCATTTGGTCAGAAGCTAGCAAGGATGTTTTTGAAGTTGGGATATTTTTACATGGTCATTCTAATGATTTGGTCTAGGCCTGCCGTTTCTTTTTCAACTATAACCTCTAATTTGTACCCAAAAAAAAAAACTATAACCTCTAACATGCTTTATTTGAGCATTTTGGCAAATATTAGGGTCCTATTTGACCAAAACAAAACTATTGGCTCTTATTTGAGCATTTTCACTTATGTTAGGGTTCTATTTGACCAAATTAAAAGCATGAATTCTAAATTGAACATTTTTGCTTATGTTAAAGCCCTATTTAACCAAATTAAAAATATAAGATCTAAATTGAGCATTTCTGAATATGTTAGGACCCTATTTGAACAATTAGCCTAAAAATTAAATTCCATCCTTCATTATTGTTTCAAGACCAACTCAACATCATCATACGTCCGTGGTTAGGCTACTTCATGAATTCTCCAATTGGGGACCGTGCATGGTCTGATAAACTAGTCAATATATATGGCTGAAATGAAAGCCGGCCCTGCCTGCATTAACTCTCCCTAAAGCTACACGATTGGAGGTCACTGCTTTCCCGAGCTCTATAACTGAAACATTTACCTAGCACATTTACCTAACTAATAATAAGTGCTTTGATAGCAAAAGCCAAAAGGTATTAGATTGGAAGGATGATTCTGTGGAAATCACGACCTAATCAGGATATGACATCTCTACAATCACAAATTATTACTAATTATCTAAAAAAAATCTAAAAGTCAAATTTGACCTTTTGTTCGAAAGGTTGCCTGAAGTATTTATAATTTTATATTATCAAATTAAATTGCAACCTTACTTTTACATTTCAAAATCTTTCATCTTCTACATATTTATCTTATCTTATCTTACTATCTTACTACTATATATAAAGTCGCGAAGTTCAAAATTCTAATTGAGAAATTTCGTAAAAACCCCTAATATTATAGTATAATAATTTTTTAATAACTATTCTTTTTAGTGATTTAACATTTTTTTAGATGATTCAACTTTTTTATTAATTCTGGAAAGATATTCTAAATCTAATATTTAAATTTTTTAAATTATGAAAAGAAATTAATAATTCACGATAATTGTAATTAATAATTTACTTCTAATAATTATTTTTTGATTATAATATATAATATTATAATTTATATTCATGACAAATTTTATTTTGATTATGCAAAGATATTGTAAATACAATATATAATTATAATAATTTACTTCCCATAATTATTTGAAATACATTTTATTTATAATTTATATTTATTTAATTTAAATAAATTATGGGCATTAAGGAAAAATTAGTTTAATACTTTATATGTTTAAAAAAATGGTCTTATGCCGAGCTTGTCAAGATTAAAGTTTCCTATGCCAAGGAAAAAAAATTGCTGGTTTACTTTCGTTTGACAAGTTTCCCACGATTATAATTAGGTGACTTTCTAAAACAGTGTTTCAATATTCTTTCCAAAAAAAAAATGGTTTAATACTTTACATCATCTAACCAAAGCTCAGCAACATTGGATTTAAGAATTTGTTTTTACGATTTAGAAAAAATAAGTAATACAATATTAAAAGCGTGAAAAGCCCTCCAATCTTTTTGGCGTTGAATTATATATTTTTATGAGTATTTTAGCATAAAATTGAGGAGAAATATTTTGTGTCAATTTTTGCAAAATTTTAACTGAAATCTTGTAATATAACTAACTAATACAGTGTTTTGCTAAAAACACGTTACAGCGACCCACCTCAATTTTGCATGATTTTTGACTCCGAGACTACTTGAAATATTTATATTCATCTAATCAAATCTCAGCCACATTGGATTTAAGGATTTGTTTTTACGAGCATCCGTATCTTGTTTCGATTTAATTAGAAACTAATTTGAAAAAATAGGAAAAACGATATTAGAAACGTCAAAAACCCTTCAATCTTTTTGGCGTTGAAATATATATTTTTTATGAGTATTTTAGCCAAAAATTGAGGAAATATCTTTCGGGTCAATTTTTACAAAATTTTAGTCGAAATCATGTAATAACCATCACAATTTTTGGCTAACAAAGCGTTTCGGGCCCTGTCTCAGTTTTGCATGATTTTTGGCGTCAAGACTCCTTGAGATATTCATATTCATATAATCAAATCTCAGCTACGTTGGATTTAAGGATTTATTTTTAAGAGCATTTGAATTTTGTTTCAATTTAATTAAAAATTAATTCAGAAAAAATATGAAAAACGATATTAAAAGTGTGAAAAGTCCTCCAATCTTTTTGGTGTTAAATTATTTATATTTTATGAGTATTTTATCCAAAAATTGAGGAAAAATTTTTCGGGTCACTTTTTGCAAAATTTTAGCCAAAATCATGTATTAACCATCACGGTTTTTTGGCTAAAAATATGTGTCGGGGCCTTGACTCAATTTTGCATGATTTTTGGCGCCGATGCTCCTTGAAATATCTATATTCATCTAATAAAATCTTAGCCACATTACATTTAATATGAAAAAACAATATTAAAAGCATGAAAGCCCTTCAATCTTTTTGGTGTTGAATTATATATTTTTATGAGTATTGAGGCTAAAAATTGAGAATATATCTTTTGAGTCAATTTTTACAAAATTTTAGTCAAAAACGTGTAAAAATCATAACGGTTTTTGGCTAAGAACGCGTTCCGGGGCTCGGTTCAGTTTTGCATGATTTTTTGCGCCAACACTCCTTAAAATATCTATATTCATCTAACTAAATCCCAGCCATTGTTTTTACAGGCATCTGAATCATGTTTTAATTTAAATAGAAATTAATTCAGAAAAAATAGGAAAAACGATATTAGAAAAGTGAAAAGCCCTTCAATCTTTTTGACTTTGAATTATATATTTTTTATGAGTATTGTGGCTGAAAATTGAGGATTCGGGTTAATTTTTGCAAAATATTAGCTGAAATGTACCATCACGGTTTTTTTTGCTATAAACGTGTTTTGAGCTCCGGGTCAGTTTTGCATGATTTTTGGCACTAAGACTCCTTGAAATATCTAAATTCATCTAATGAAATCTCAGTCATATTGGATTTAAAATATTTTTGGCTTTTAATTTTATACTTTTATGAGTACTATAGCCAAAAATTGAGGAAATATCTTTCGAGTCAATTTTTGCAAAATGTTAGCTGAAATCGTGTAATAATCATAACGGTTTTTGGTTAAAACTGCGTTCCAGGACCCCGGGTTAGTTTTGGGTGATTTCTGGGCCAAGACTCCTTGAGATATCAATATTCATATAATCAAATCTCAGCTACATTGGATTTAACGATTTGTTTTTACGAGCACCTGAATCTTGTTTCGATTTAATTAGAAATAAATTCGAAAAAAATGGAAAAACGATATTAGAAGCGTGAAAAGTCCTTCAATTTTTTTGGCATTGAATTACATATTTTTTCTGAGTATTGTGGAAAAAAATTGAGGAAAAACTTTCCGGGTAAGTTTTTGCAAAATTTTAGCCGAAATCATGTACTAACCATCACAGTTTTTAGCTGAAAATGCGTTCCGGAGTCCCGGCTCAATTTTGCAAGATTTTTGGTACAAAGACTTCTTGAAATATCTATATTCATCGAAGGAAATCTCAACCACATTGGATATAAGGATTTATTTTTATGAGGATCTAAATATTGTTTCGATTTAATTAGAAATCAATTCAGAAAAAATGGAAAAGCAATATTAGAAGCGTGAAAGCCTGTCAATCTTTTTGGCATTGAATTATATATTTTTTCTGAATATTTTGCAAAACAATTGAGAAAAAACTTTTTGGGTCAGTTTTTAGCCGAAATCGTGTACTAATCATCACGGTTTTTGGTTAAAAACGCGTGTCGGGGCCCCGACTCAGTTTTATATGATTTTTGGCAGAAAGACACCTTGAAATATCTATATATATCTAACAAAATCTCAGCCACAATGGATTTGAGGATTTCTTTTTACGAGCATCTGAATCTTGTTTCGATTTAATTAGAATTAAATTCAGAAAAAATGGAAAAACAATATTAAAAGTGAAAAGCCCTTCAATTTTTTTGGTGTTGAATTATATATTTTTTCTAAGTATTGTGGCAAAGAATTGAGGAAAAATTTTCGAATAAGTTTTTGCAAAATTTTAGGCAAAATCTATATTCATCGAACCAACTAACATATTCATCAAAGCAAATCCCAGCAACATTGTAATATCTATATTCATCGAACCAAATCCCAGCCACATTGGTTTTAACGATTTGTTTTTACGAGCAGCTGAATCTTGTTTCGATTTAATTGGAAATAAATTTGGGAAAAAATGGAAAAATGATATTAGAATCGTTAAAAACCCTTCAATTTTTTTTGGCGTCACATTATATATTTTTCTAAGTATTGTGGCAAAAAATCTAGGAAAAAGTTTTCGGGTCAGTTTTTAGCCGAAATCGTGTACTAATCATATCACGGTTTTTGGCTAAAAACGCGTTTCGGGGTCTCGTCTCAGTTTTGCATGGTTTTTAGCATAAAGTCTCCTTGAAATATCTATATTCATCTAACCAAATCTCAGCCACATTGGATTTAAGGATTTGCTTTTACGAGCATCTGAATCTTGTTTCGATTTAATTAGAAATAAATTCGGAAAAATGGAAAAACAATATTAGAAGCGTGAAAATCCCTTCAATCTTTTTGGCATTGAATTTTATATTTTTTTATGTGTATTGTGGCAAAAAATTGAGAAAAAAATTTCGGGTCATTTTTTAGCCGAAATCGTGTACATTATTACAGTTTTTTGGCTAAAAATGGGGCCTAATCTCAGTTTTGCATGGTTTTTTTTGGCATAAAGACTGCTTGAAATATCTATATTCATCTAACCAAATCTAAGTCACAATGGATTAACGGATTTGTTTTTACGAGCATCTGAATCTTGTTTCGATTAAATTAAAAATTATATTGGAAAAATATGGAAAAACGATATTAGAAGCGTGAAAAGCCCATCAATATTTTTGGCGTTGAATTATATATCCTTTCTGAATATTTTGCAAAAATTTTAGAAAAAACTTTTCGTATCAGTTTTTAGCATCACGATTTTTGGCTAAAAACGCATTTCGGGACCCTGGCTTAGTTTTGCATGATTTTTGGCAGAAAGACTCCTTGAAATATCTATATTTATGTAACCAAATCTTAGCCACAATGGATTAAAGGATTTGTTTTTAGGAGCATTTGACTCGTGTTTCGATTTATTTAGAAATAAATTCGGTAAAAATAGAAAAATGATATTAGAAGCGTGAAAAAACCCTTCAATTTTTTGGGGGTTGAATTATATATTTTTTCTGAGTATTATGGCAAAATATTGAGGAAAAACGTTGCGGGTCAGTTTTTGCAAAATTTTAGCCGAAATCGTACTAACTAACCATCATGGTTTTTGACTAAAAATTTGTTCCGGAGTCCCGGCTCAATTTTCAATGATTTTTGGCGCAAAAACTCCTGGAAATATCAATATTCATCGAACCAAATCTCAGCCACATTGGATATAAGGATATATTTTTATGAGCATCTGAATCTTGTTTCGATTTAATTAGAAAATAATTTAGAAACAAAATGGAAAAACGATATTAGAAGCGTGAAAAAAACCCTTCAATCTTTTTGAAGTTGAATTATATATTTTCTATGAGTATTGTGGTAAAAATTTGAGAAAAAATTTTTCGGGTTAGTTTTTAGCCGAAATCGTGTACTAATCATAACGGTTTTTGGCTAAAAACGCGTTTCGGGGCCTCGTTTCAGTTTTGCATGGTTTTTGGCATAAAGACTCCTTGAAATATCTATATTCATCTAACCAAATCTCAGCCACAATGGATTAAAGGATTAGTTTTTGCGAGCATCAGAATCTCGTTTCGATTTAATTAGAAATAAATTCGGTAAAAAAAAAAGGAAAACGGTATTAGAAGCGTGAAAAACCTTTAATTTTTTGACGTTGAATTATATATTTTTTCTGAGTACTGTGGCAAAGAATTGAAGAAAAATTTGTCGGGTCAGTTTTTGCAAAATTTTAGTCGAAATCGGTTTTACTTATCACAGTTTTTGGCTAAAAACGCATTCCGGGGCCCGGCTCAGTTTTGCATGATTTTGGGCGTAAAGACTCATTAAATTATCTATATTCATCGAAGCAAATCCCAGCCACATTGGATTTAACGATTTGTTTTTACGAGCATCTGAATCTTGTTTCGATTTAATTAGAAATAAATTCGGAAAAATGGAAAAACGATATTACAAGCGTGAAAAACCCTTCATTCTTTTGGAGTTAAATTTTTTTTTTGAGTATTGTGGCAAAAAATTGAGGAAAAACTTTTCAGGTCAATTTTTAGCCGAAATCGTGTATCACAGTTTTTTTTTGGCTAAAACGCGTTTTCGGGGCCTTGTCTCAGTTTTGCATCTTTTTTGGCATTAAAACTTCTTCAAATATATATATTCATCTAACCAAATCTCAGCCACAATGGATTTAAAAATTTGTTTTTACGAGCATCTGAATCTTGTTTCGATTTAATTATTAGAAATAAATTCGGAAAAAAATGATATTAGAAGCGTGGAAAACCCTTCAATTTTTTTTGGCGTTGAATTATATATTTTTCTGAGTATTGTGGCAAAAAATTAAGGAAATACTTTTCGGGTAAGTTTATGCAAAATTTTAGCCGAAATCATATATGTATTAACCATCACAGTTTTTGGTTAAAAACACGTTCCGGAGTCCCTGCTCAATTTTCAATGCTTTTTGGTGCAAAGACTTCTGGGAATGTCTGTATTCATCGAATCAAATCTCAACCACATTGGATATAACAAATTTGTTTTTACGAGCATCTGAATCTTGTTTCGATTTAATTAGAAATTAATTCGGAAAAAAATGGAAAAAACGATATTAGAAGCGTGAAAAACGCGTCAATCTTTTTGGCGTTGAATTATATATTTTTTCGGGATATTTTGCAAAAAACTGAGAAAAACTTTTCTGGTCAGTTTTTAGCCGATATCATGTACTAACCATTACAGTTTTGGCTAAAAACGCGTAAAGACTCCTTGAAATATCTATATTCATCTAACCAAATCTTAGCCACATTGGATTTAAGGATTTATTTTTACGAGTTATCTGAATCTTGTTTCGATTTAATTATAAATAACTTCGGAAAAAATGAGAAAACGATACTAGAAGTGTGAAAAACCCTTCAATTTTTTGGCGTTGAATTATTTATTTTTTCTGAATATTGTGGCAAAGAATTGAGGAAAAATTTTTCGGGTCAGTTTTTGTAAAATTTTTGTCGAAATCGTGTACTAACCATTACGGTTTTTTGCTAAAAACGTGTTCCGAAGACCCAACTCAATTTTGCATGATTTTTGGCTCAAAGACTCCTTGAAATATCTATATTCATCGAACCAAATCTCGACCACATTGGATATAAGGATTTGTTTTTACGAGCATCTGAATCTTATTTCGATTTAATTAGAAATTAATTCCGAAAAAAATGGAAAAACGATATTAGAAGCGTGAAAAACCCGTCAATCTTTTTGGCGTTGAATTATATTTTTTTTTTCTGAATATTTTGCAAAAAAAATTGTGTAAAAACTTTTTGGGTTAGTTTTTAGCTGAAATCGTGTACTAATCATCACGGTTTTTTGGTTAAAAACGCGTGTCGGCGTCCTGACTCAGTTTTGAATGATTTTTGGCAGAAACGCATTTCGGGCCCTTTCTCAGATTTTAAATACATTCCGGGCCCCGGCTCAGTTTTGCATATTTTTGGCGCCGAGACTCATTGAAATATCTATATTATCTAATCAAATCTCAGGCATATTGGATTTAAGGATTTGTTGTTACGAGTATTTAAATCTTGTTTCGATTTAATTAGAAATTAATTCAAAAAATATATATGAAACAATAATTTTATTAATTTATTCTCAATAATCTCTAAAAATTTTAAGAAATTTAATCTTTTCAAGATTAACATTGACATTATATTGCATAATATGTAACTTAAAATATGTTTCAATCAAAACTCCAACCCCACGTGTAAAACATGTGGTAAATTACTAGTTATAAAAAATATAAAAATTACTAGCATAAATTTTTCACTTTCCTGATCATATTTTCTTTATAAAATATCCATTAAATTTGAGCATAATTTCTTAACAGAAAATTGTAGATTAGCTGAAATTTCTTGTTTTTAAAAAATGTCAGTCTTTTTTCAATGCTTTGCTTTGATACAAACAAGTGGGATAAGGGAAAATTGATTGACACGATGAGACAGCAATCACGTTTTTTTGTGTTTCTTTTTTATGGTGAAAAATATTCATTCTATCTTAAGCTTGCATGCGTAATCTCCCCAAAAATATTCATGCAAAGCCGGATTTTGAGAACTAGTATGTGTGGCTTGAATTTGCCGATCGAGCTTAAACTCAAATACCTCCAATTTTGTGAAAGAATTTTTTTATACTTGCAAAAAAATAATTATTTATGTATAATAAATCGTAGTGAATCTCACATTGGTTCATCTCGGCAGTGAAACTAAACAATGGAACTCTACATTCAATCGCAGGAACAAATCTTTTTTGCACTTGTTTTCACCATAATTATCAGCATAGTTGTGGTTACCATCCATGTTAAAGGCGACAAGAAAGGGCAGAGGAGACCGCCACAGCCAGCAGGGGCGTTACCGTTGATTGGTCACCTGCATCTTCTTGGAGCAAATCAGCTGTTACATAGAACATTTGGAGACATGGCTGACAAATATGGACCTGTCTTCTCGATCCGTCTTGGAAGTCATCAAGCACTCGTTGTGAGTGATTGGAAAGTGGCAAAACAATGTTTTACAACAAATGATAAGGTATTCTCTAACCGTCCGAACTCCTTAGCCTTAAAGCTCATGGGCTATAACCATAAAATGTTTGGGTTTGCTCCTTATGGACAATATTGGCGCGACATGAGAAAACTGGCAACTCTTGAGCTCCTTTCTAATCGCCGGCTTGAGTTACTCAAGCATGTGCGGGACACAGAAATCAATTGTTTTATAAAGGAATTATATGAGCAAACGATGAAAAACAGAGGACTTGCCGTAGTTGAAATGAAGGAAAGAATTGGCGACATGGCATTGAACATTATAGTTAGGATGGTTGCTGGGAAAGCATACTTTGGCACTCAAGGAAGCTGTGATGAGAAATCAAGGCGATGCCAAAAGGCCATGAAAGATTTCTTTAATCTGATGGGGGGTTTCTTGGTTTCAGATACGGTTCCTTTGCTTGGTTGGGTGGATGTCTTGATGGGACGAATAAGCAAAATGAAGAGGACAGCAAAGGAGTTGGATTTTGTGGTTGGAAGTTGGGTGAATGAGCATCAAGACAGGAAAATTCGTCAAGGCCTCAATGGGGAGCAAGATTTCATTGATGTCATGTTGTCAGTCATGGATATTGAAGGCAATGTCCCAACTCAAGAGGCAAATACTATAATTAAGGCTAATTGCCTGGTATGTTATCCTTGATTGGTTGACATTCAATACTCTTAGCTTGCTTTTGTCTGGCCAAATTATATGAATCATGAACATTACCACTTTTGTCAATCTCCGTTAAGATATAATTAAGTTCAGTGGATATTGATGCCGTAAAAAAGTTGAATCATGCAATTAATTTGTACAAAGGATCAATGTTGCTAGGAATATAACTTAGAAACTCGGTAAGAACTAGATTAGGATTTGACAAAGAAATTGCAGAAACAGAATTAATGGAAGTTTAATCACTCTTCCGAACTGTTCAACATTAAAACATGTGAAAACAACTGTAAATTAATTTATTCTAACCTTAATATCATTTTTCTTTTCCTTCTTGTTAAACTTTTTTAGCATTAACAGAACATATATAATTTGATTAGACAATGCTTATTGCAGAATCTTATCTTGGCAATGACACCACTGTGATCACACTTGTATGGGCAGTCTCGTTGTTATTGAACAACCAACATGTGCTGAAAAAGGCCCAAGATGAACTTGACATCCATGTTGGAAAGCAGCGGCAAGTGGAAGAGTCAGACATACACAACTTGGTATATTTGCAAGCCATTATAAAGGAAACATTGCGGCTATACCCAGTGGGTCCTGTATTAGCACGAGAAGCCATGGAGGACTGCACAATAGCCGGTTTCCACATTTCAGCAGACACTCGCCTTTTGGTGAACCTGTGGAAGTTGCATCGTGACCCCAGCATTTGGCAAAAGCATCTAGATTTCGTGCCTGAGAGGTTCCTCAACGATCATGCTAATGTAGATGTAAGGGGCCAACATTTTGAGCTGATACCATTCGGTTCTGGTAGAAGGATGTGTCCGGGTGTCTCTTTTGCACTTCAAGTCACGCACTTGGCATTGGCTCGGCTGCTTCATGGATTCGAATTGGGGACAGTCTCAAATACTGCAATTGACATGAGCGAAAGCCCCTGGATTGTTTCTTCCTAGAGCTACACCATTGGAGGTTACGCTTACCCCATGCTTACCATCCATGCTCTATGGGTGATTAAGCACCGGTTAAGAATGGTTTGCCTTTGCCTGCCAGTATTTTTGGGGGAAAAAGAAAACTACTAGAAACAATCACGGTTAATCTTTCACATTGGTTCATCTCGGTGATGAAACTATGGAATTCTCCATACAATCTCAAGAACAAGTCTTAAGAGGAGTGCAAACATAAGTTAAGAAGCTCTTTCTTCCATCATTCCTATATGCTATATACTCTGTTTCGACTTTGTTCCCAAATAAAAATCTATCAAGTGGAAATGGCCGCTTAAGTTGCTTGGTAAGAAAATAATATCATACTACTCATCATACTGGAGATTATTCAAATTTCTTTTCAATTTCAAACACTTAACATGCTGCCAAATACTATAGAACATTATTAGAACCTTAACATTTACTCACAGGTGTATTAAGTTCAAGATCAGCCTATTTGATCCAATTTCTGTGTTATCGATGGCCAGACAGATTACATAGCTAAAAAAAAAGTAGACCTAATTAAGGATCAGCCCGCTTAAAGCTATCAATAGTTATAGGGACATCGTTGCCTAAAATGTGAAGTTGCTCATACTCAGTTGCCTGTGCCCTCGGGGAGCATTTTCCAGCAAATTTCAGGCAAGTAAATCCAGTGAATATCAAAATTCCAGAGAGAATCCAACTGAATTGCAGGTTTGCCAATGCTCTAGCCCTAAAATCTGCTTCATGTGATTCACAAATTACTGCCCCAAGCATACTGTCACTGCTGCTCTCAGACTGCATAATACATCCTTTTGGAACAAATTCGCGAGTCCATAGCATGAATCCCATGTTCATAAACCAACACCCCTGGAACACAAGAGAAACCGAAAGAACAAGAACTGCAGTAAAGCTAGCAGGTAGAAACATTGCTGCTAAAGCTGCCAGGAGAGAAACAAACACTATGAGTTGCAGGAGCCAGTGGTAATGACCTTCAACTCCAACATGATCAGCAGAGTGGAAATGGAGCAAGAAAAGCTCCTGGCCAAAGACAGAGGCTAATAGAATTCCCGGAACAGCGGATAAAACCTCAGAGGACTGAGATAATTCAGCAAAAAGAGTGAAACCTGCAAATATGGCAAGATGGAGAAAGATGCTTGCATGCTCGAAGCCATCAAGGCGGAAAGCAAGTTGAAGAAAAGGGAAGTCGAAAATTTGCGAGATAATTCCAAACAGGGAAAAGGAAAAGATAAAAATGAGTTCCAAATGTTTGAATCTAGAAAGAGGGCCATTCAATGGGTGCCAAAACCTTACTGTAAATTTCGTAGAGCCCTTTAGACAGTAGGCTCTGATATTGTTGATGGTATGCCATAGGCCTAGAAGGGTAAGTGCCAGGCCTGCTGCTAAGTGTGCTACAAGTTTCATTTTGAAAGCTTCTATATTTTCCAGGTATGGATGATTTTTTCTACCTGTTTTGATTCCAACTATAACTTAAATACCTGAAGTAATTGTTTATGCATCGTGCAAAAAGTTTATTTTATGGTGTCAAGTGTTAAGTGTTAACATTACTCAAAAGTTTGGTGCTTGATGCATGCGTTTCCACAAACAAAAATGCAAAGAAAAGACAGCCATTTATTGTAAACCTTTCAAAAGTTGAAGACAAAGATGGTACATCCGATAAGAAAAGATAAATCTGTCAACTAAAGTAATACAGTGAAAGCAGACAATAATTGCTTTACTCCAAAATCACCTAAATTAAACAGTGGGCAGAAAATCAGGTTTGCATTAAGCATGGTGGAGATCAACTTCTGGAATATGTTCAAGTCATGAAATCTAGCAAACATAAGTTGATCTTTATTGGGGATGTTATTGTTTGCTGCTCATAAAACCCCAAACAAAAAAGAAAGAAAAAAAAAGCATAGTTGTTTAGAAATGGGTATTCGAATCCTACTCTTTCAGCGAAGGAATTATTATGTATTAATCATTGAATTAAATACTCGGATTTCCAAATAAGTGAATTCTTAATTTTCTGCAAGGCAATAAAGGCATGGCCCTTCAAGATTACCAGGGTCAGATGATTCTCCAATCACTATCTAGTGGAGAATGAGATGTCTCCAATATAAAAACCGTGACAATGAGAAAACATATTTCCACTTAGGCCTTAGCCAAGAAAATGCATCTCTCCACGGTACTTCATCTATTATAAGAACTTGGTTAACGACAAAAGAAAATTTAACAGAAAAAAAAAGGTAGAATATTCCAAGTATCTTAGCATGATATATCCTAGTGACATGTAGAAGATGTAGAATTTCTATTGATCCAGCTCCACCAAAAGCTACTAGCAAAACAAAGAAAGTCACTAACAACTTTACAAAAAGTTTTCATTTTCAGCTGCAGGTTCCGTTTGAAACTCATGCAGGTCATTGATATGAATATGAATTCTACAACCCAGATTGCATATTATTGAAGCATTGAAATTTTGGATGATACGGCACCTTGATTATAAACATTTATACTCTGTTCTACTTTTGAAACTCAAAAAAAAAAAAAAAGGGGAAAAAGAAATCATGTATTTTCTAGACCAGGGCATCCTTGACCGGTAAATACATCAATATAGTGAGGAAAAAAAAGGTGAAAGAACTGCAATAATTGATTAAGTCGACATTGGCTTACGGTGTAGTTGGAAGTATAATTATTATCTGTATCTGCAATAACTTCTACATGACTACATGCTTGCTCCTTGTTCAACTTAAAGAAGGCAAGCAAATTTGGAGAATCCAGAATGATGACTGAGCAGGAACTGGTTTCAATTCTCGTTTCATCTCCAGCTTTGAAAGTTTTTGCATCAATAAGGACCATTGCATTCACATGAGGGGTTATCTAACAAAGAGATCTGCATTGGATTTTTATGTTGCAAAGAATCTCTAAGTCTTAGTAAGCTCACAAATGCATTCTAACAGATAATTATTAATATCGGTTTATATAAGAAGCAAATTTTGTTCACAGTAATAGCAAGATGAAATTACAGCACAGTCAATTGCTATATATTTAAAAACTAAGCCATGTGAAGGAATTTGATTACTGACCTGACACATCACCCCATCTTCATTCTTCTTGACAGTACATGTAGTTACAATTTGTTAAATACAGTGCATCATACAATTGCATGCACTAGGAGGAACAACTATGCAAACAAGTTCTAAACATGCCATACACAACCTTTTCCTCTCAACTAGCTAGAACTAGAACTTTCTGCAGAGTGATCAGTTGTCCCCATTGCCTCAATTAAAGACAAGTATGTGCTGTCATCAGGGGTAATGCCTTTACTGACCATCTCCTTAAGGAGATCTTCAGCAAGATCTCCTTCATGGTTTTTACAGAAACCTTGTATAAGGGCATTGTATGTGAGAAGAGTAGGATTAAAACCTATACTCAACATCTCATCACGAACTCTCATTGCATCTTTCATATCACCTTTCCTGCTATACCCGCTAATTAGAGTGTTGTAACTAACGTGATCAGGTTTGATTCCCTTTCTTTTCATCTCATGGAGAAGTTCACGAGCTTCTTCAACTCTTCCCTCTCTACAATGCCCTTGCATCAAAGTATTGTAAGTCACATCATCCGGGGGAACATTCAACTTATCCATTTCCTTCAATAACGAATATGCACGCTCCATATTCCCATTGGCACAGTGACCATCAATCAATGCATTGAACATTACAACATCCACTGGGACACCCTTACTAATTATCCTTTCAAACAGGTCATCCGCTTCCTTCATTCTATTTCGCTTACTTAAAACATAAATAAGTGATGTGTAAGTTACATGAGTAGGTTGAATCCCATCCATCAACATCTCATCAAAAAACCTGAACGCTTTCTTCACATTTCCACACCTGGAGTATCCATTAACTAAGATGTTATACGTAATCTGATCAGGAACCAACCCCTTTTCTCTCATTTTCTTAACCATATCTTCAGCCTCACCCATTTTACATTCCATAAACAGAGCATGAATTAGCAAATTGTACGTTGAGACAGTTGGTAATATACCTCTCTTAACCATTTCATCCCGATAACCAAACGCCTTTTCCAAATCTCCTTTATTGCAAAAACCATCAATTAAGATATTATAAGTCACAGCACTTGGAACCAACCCCATTTCCATCATCTTTTCAAACATCTCAGATGCCTCTTCAAGCTTTTTGTCCTTACACAAACCACTAATAAGAGAACTATATGTATAAGAATCTGGCTGAATACCTTTATTTTCCATTGCATTCAAAATCAAACAAGCTCCTTCAACTCTTCCCCTCGAACAATAAGCATGAATTATTGTATTATATGTAACAACATTTGGCTTAACCCCTAAATTCTCCATGAAACCAATAAATTCCTTTGCTTTCTTTAGCTTCCCCTCCTTGCACAAAACATTTATCATTATATTAAACGTGTAAATGCTGGACTTAATCCTCATTTTAAACATCTCGGCATACAAAACCCAAGCACTCTCAGTTCTGTTCAACTTCAAAAACATACTTAACATATGATTGCAAGTCTCGATCTTTGGAATTAAGCCCTTTTCTCTCATCATACCAAAACACTCTAATCCTTCATTAGCCCTCTTCATTTCACAACATGCACTTATTAGCAAATCAAAAAGTATAGTGCTTGAAGTACCTAACCTGTCACGAGCAAGTGCAAGCTCATTGAAAATGACTGTCATACTAGCAATATCACTTGAAATGGTTTGCTTTAAGAGCTGTAAAGTGGGTTTGGGGGATGGGAAACGTGAGGCAACTGCAATGGCAAGGCAACGGGTTTTGACATCGAGCCGATTGAATCCGATGTGGGAAGTGAATTGCAGGGCTAATTCAGGGGTTTTATGGAGATTAAAGAGGACGGTCGATATAAGAGATGGGTCGAGGTTCTCTGATAGGTGTTTGATGAAATGCCACTGAGAAGAGCGGACTGATTCAATCAGTAGGTCGGGAGATATTTCAGATGATGGAGTTTGGGAAGTTTCGAGAGATAGAGCTTGAGATTGGTCGGATGTGATTGGTTCTGAGGTTGAAGAGAAAAGTGAAAAGGAGAAAGAGTGTTTATGAGGAACAACTGTTTTCAGCTTTTCTCGTTTTAGAATTTGAGAGCTTAGGACCTTGTGAGCCTTCATGTTATAGGAGGAAGGAAAATTATTGATGAAGCTCCTGCCTGCAGAGAATTTTGAACAAGAGAGAGAAATGGCTTTAACTGTAAGGCCGAACTCCGAAGAAGTGTACACGAGGAAAAGATTTAAGAGGACTTTAGAAGGGTTTTTGACTTTTTTTCTTTTTTTTTCCTTTTATGTTATTTTAACTTGGGCCGCAACTCTGCCAGCCTTCCGTGCCGCTGCTGTTATGGACATTTTTCTCTGAAAACCCGCTGTCCATTTTTCTCAGCATGGTTTTAAATTGGTTCGATGGTTGGTTTTAGTTAGGGAGGGTGTGAATGATTCAGGAGTCAGGAGAGTCAGGACCATTCACAGACTACTTGGACTCAATTTGAGAATAACTCAAATTCAGCTCGGTTATTGTCAAGCCGATCCCTTAATACGATTCGAGTGATTATCGAACATTAGTATATGTATATATATTTTGAGCTCCAATCAAGCTCGAGCTAAAAATGTGCAAATTCAATTTCTTTTTTTTTACTTCATGATCGAGCTTATCGATCGAGTTCAAGTAGCTCGATACTCGAGCTCTATAATCTAACCTCAAATGTGTAAATTCAATTTTTTTTTTTTTATTTCATGATCGAGCTTCAAGTAGCTCGATACTCGAATTTTGGATAACTTTACGTTGGATTATAGCTAGCTCAATTTTCAATTTCCAGACAGTCAACTATGGATTAGAAGAGTCTTGAACAATCAACAACAGCCAGTGAAAGAGAAATAAGATCCTTAGCAGCATCCCCTGCATTTTCCAAGTTAATCTCCGCAACAATTTTCAAATGGTCCTTCAAAGATGCATTCTGGCTTTCTAATAACTCCAAAAAAATGGATTGTATTTGTATAATATATTAAAACTATCAAATTCATTCATATGGTTTACTACAAAATACAACCACAATCAAAATTAGAAGTCGCAAAGAAAGAAAAGACTATCATGACAAATTGACAATGCCTGTATAAGAACAAAATTGGTAAAAAGGAATAATCACTCTCTTGAAATTAAACCACCAAAATTCCCTCATCAATGCCAGCAGCACATCACATAAGGAATTAATCAATCTTCATTTTCAGTCAAATCGTATTATGGTGCTCTTTGCCATCTGCAATTACAGAAAAATTCAGATGAATCATATTTCAGCAAACTTGAGTTAGATATGTAAAATACAAAACAGACACACAAAAAAAGGTAAAATCAAATTAATCATGGGGCCCAAAAAGATGTAAAAACACAAAATAAAGCCAATTTGAGAAGCTGGAAAATTTTATAAAATTATACCCCAAGCCCAAGAAATGCAAGGTCAGAATCTATAATCAACAAAATTCTAAATGATGAGATTAATTGATAAATTAAAACAATCAAGTAGCTAAGAAATTAAGGAAATCGAAGCTAAAAAAAACTAATGACCTTAAAGCTCTCAAGCGACGGCGACGGCTTGCCGTTTTTCAGGTTCGAGGTTATTCTTGGGTTTGTTTTCGGCGAAATCCTCGGCGTTGTAGATGACGGTGATGTAGAGAGAACAGCTCGGGCAACGGGCGATTTCCTCACCGAGTTTTAGCTCTTCTTTTGTGATCTGGAAAAGATCGCCGCACGGGCACGGATATGTGTACGCCTGCAACTCCTCTTTCCACTGCATGTCCTCTATCTCCACGTCGTCGTACGACATCGTTAAAAGACGATCAAAGTCTCCTCGAGTTGTTCTTCTCTCTCTCTCTGGTTCCAAGTTGCGTAGAGTTTGGGAAGACGAAGAACAATTTGGTCGATTCTAATTGGCTTTAGGGTTTGTCTCTGTGTCTGTTTATTTTGCAGGCAGCCATAGTTTCTTGGGATATTTATATTTGGTCCTTCTTCAATATAATTTTCATGTATTATTACAATTACAATTACACACTTTTCTTCTTGCCCCTATAATTTGTAAATTTTATCGTTGAAACACAAATTTTTGTAAATTGCTTTGTATACTTCAATTTAGCTGTTGATAGTTTGGACTATTTTCCTTTTTGCCTCTCTAAATTTTTTTATATATATATATATATAAATATATATTGATTTGTGCCAAATTTTTTTTATATATTGATCATTTTATTTCAAATTAGTATGATTATTCAAGTCTTGTATATAGAGAAAATTATTAATTCGAAAGTTTTATTTATAAAAACCGACTCAACTCAAACAATCAATTTTGGCAAAAAAAAACTCAAACAATCAATTAAACTAATATGGAAACCTGTGATTTATAGCAAAAACATAATCATGGGAATAAAGTATAAACACTATGAATTTTTTTTTTTTTGACAAGGAATAAACTCTATGATTAAAGAGTGAAAATTCTATAAGGACTACCTGTTTTCATACTTATTTCAAATTAGTATAATTATTCAAGTCTTGTATATAGTAAAAATTCTATTATTGTGAAAATTTGGCGTCGTTTTCGTTTTTCTATTTTTTTGTTTTTGTTTAGTTTTCATTTTGTTTTTGTTGCGTTGTCAATTTTTTGAAAACAAAAACATGTTTGAATATACAATTTTGTTGTATGTTTTTAAATAAAAAAAGTAAAAAAAGCATGTGAGTTACTGTTCATCAATGTGTTTATGTGTTTTGAAAAAATATGAAAACACAAAATTCTTTCTTCCACTTTTTTTCCAAAACACTAGTATTTAGTTTTCAAAAATTTTGAAAACAAAAATAGCCTGCCAAACATGTTTTCACTGTTTTATTTCAAAAAACAGAAAATTAGCAATAGAAAAAAGGAAACGGAAATATTACCAAACAACCCCTAAATTCATGCCATATCAGATTTTTTCTAATTTTTTCGGTAGGATGCATCACATACAATCATTCTAAAAAGAATCTTTCTTTTATTTTCTTTTACACCCATTCAGTAGGATGAGGAGAAAAGAAAATAAAAGACGGAGTCGTTTGGCCTCCGTTAATTTTGGAGTAAAGTGTCCTAAATTTGAAAGGTAAGGGGCAAAATGTAAAAAACAAAAGATAAAGGTCACAAAATGTCCATTTTTAAAAGATAAAAGTGTAAAAGGGCATTTAAGCGGATTAATTAACCTTATGTTAATTGAGAACTGCAATATTCAGAACTGCATTGTTGAGAGTGACTCCCTGTTGGCGATCAAAGAGATAGACAAGGGCGCCTCTTCAACATGGCAAGGCTACTGTTTTATCAAGGAAATTTTAGATTTAGCTTCCTCTTTTTCTACCTGCACCTTTTGTCATATAAATCGTTCTATGAATGTTGTTGCTCATAATATTGCCTAATTAAGTTTTAATGAGGGTACATACTTTGTTTAGTATGGGGTTTTACCTCTATGTGTTTTGTAACTCTCATTTTTATCATAATTCAAGTTCTTACTTGATTCTAAAAAAAAAAAATAGCTATTATAGGTAATTAATCTCTTCTTTTTAATTTTGGAGAGGTACTTTTTTTTTTTGCTACCCATTTTGGAGAGGTACTAATTTCCTTAACAAAGTACTCTTGCTAATTTCCTTGACCCGAACTTAACCCCAGCCCGAAATTGAAAATAACCGAATATGACAAAGAGCGAACTCAAATGAACCTGAATCCAAATGAATCCTAAACCTGAATGAGCCCGAAACTTGAATGAGACATGAACCCAAAATTACCCAACCCGAGATCGATTAGACCCGTCCAATTGCCGCCTCTAAATTTACAACTTACATTGTCATTTTTTTTTCCAAGTTCTCCATGTCAATTTGACCATTTTAGTTTCTTTTTTTTTCCCTTTTTTTCTATATACACTCTGTTTGATAAACCATTGAAAATTTTCAAACCATTGAAAATGAAAATTTTCAATGCTTTAATTTTTTCAATGCGTTTGATAATTAAGGTTAGAAAATCACTTAATTTAAAATTTTCAATGAAAAAGCATTGGAAATAAAATGTAGGTCTAAGGTTACTTTTTCTATTCAACAATATTATTTATGGAAAGACTCAAACATTAATGTTATGTTCTTTCCTTTTATCAATAATTTTTTCCTTTTTTAATTGTTACCAATGTATTTTTGAAATATTTTCATACAAAAATATCAACAAAAATATTTTTCTTACATTTCAAATCAAGTAACTTATCAAACAGTTTTTTCACCACAAATTCAGTAGCCATAAAGATTCAGTACTTAAATTTTCAGTACTTAATTTAACAAACAGAAACTATTTTATATTTTTATTTTTGACGATTTTTTTTTTTTAAAAATAGTAGTATTAAATCGCTAAAGGAAGAAAAGACAAAACGCCACAACGGAACTCATTCAAACGCATCCGGTGGAGGAAGCAAGCGCAGAAGCAAGCAAAACGATCAAGAAATGCGAAGCCATAGATATCTATACAACAATGATGCAAGGACTCCACCACCAACAACAGCAACTTGCGGCTCTCCTCGCCGCTGCTCTCCCCAAAGACAACACCGCAACCGCTACCGCCGCTTCCTCCTCCTCAACACCTTCTACAACGACTCCTTCAGTTCCAACCAACTCCGACGAAAGCGACTCAGCTCGTCTTGCCGCTATCAATTCTCTCCACCGCGCCATTCTTTACCCTCCTAACTCCATCCTCGTCGCTCACTCCGCTTCTTTCCTCTCACAAGGCTTCTCTCAACTTCTTTCTGACAAGTATATATGTCTCTCTCGCTGGCTCACTCGCTCTTGAACTTTTTTGTTTTTTTGATCAGCGCTTATTGCTTACTATTATCTTTATTTTCATAGTTTCCTTGTTATATGCATCGAATTAGTTAAATGAATAAGCAATGTTTGACTTCAAAGGAAAAATAAGAAAACCTTGTGTATGCTTACATTGAAAAGTTAAATTGATAAATTTAAAAGAATGATGCTTATGAATTCTAGATTATGCGTTATAAGCACTGAGTTCATGATTCAAAAATGGAAAAAGAGTAAAAACTTATCATAGAACTTAGACATATGTCTTGTATTGTTTGGTGAAATTTGTGGCAAAAATTGTGCTCAGGTCATACTCGGTGAGGCAGTCGGCTGCAATTGCATATGGTGCTCTTTGTGCGGTGGTGTGTTCGATCCCTATAGGATCAAGTGGAAGGCAAAATCATGTTATGCTTGGTAGTTTGGTGGATCGGTTCATTGGTTGGGCTTTGCCGCTGCTTAGTAATATTAGTGCTGGGGATGGGAACACAGAACTGTCATTGGAAGGCCTACGTGAGTTTCTTAGTGTTGGTGATGTTGGTGGGATTGAGAGATATGCTTTATCAATCCTCAAGGCATGCCAGGAACTTTTAGAGAATGAGAGAACTTCCTTGAGCTTATTGCATCGGCTTTTAGCTGTTTTGACTTTGATCTCGTTGAAGTTTTCACTGTCCTTCCAACCACATTTTCTTGACATCATTGATCTGCTTCTTGGGTGGGCATTGGTACCTGACCTTGCAGAATCAGACCGACGGGTTATTATGGATACTTTCTTGCAATTTCAGAAACATTGGGTTGGTAACTTGCAGTTTTCGCTGGGGTTGCTGTCCAAGTTCTTGGGAGACATGGATGTATTGCTTCAAGATGGGACACATGGAACTCCGCAACATTTTCGAAGGTTGCTTGCATTGCTTTCTTGTTTTTGTACAGTACTGCAATCTACTGCATCTGGATTGCTGGAAATGAATCTACTCGAACAAATAAGTGAACCTTTAAGCAAAATGCTTCCTCGGTTATTGGGTTGTTTATCTGTTGTAGGAAAGAAGTTTGGATGGTCAAAATGGATTGAGGATTCATGGAAGTGCTTGACTTTGTTGGCAGAAATATTACGAGAAAGGTTTTGCACATTTTATCCACTTGCCGTTGACATATTATTTCAGAGCTTGGAACTGGACAGTAGCAGTCGACCTGTTGGATCTGGGAAGATTTCCTCTTTTCAAGTTCATGGTGTCTTAAAAACTAATCTTCAATTATTATCTTTGCAAAAGCTCGGCCTCCTCCCCTCATCTGTGCAGAAAATTCTTCATTTTGATGCAGCAATATCTCAGCTGCGCTTGCACCCAAATCATTTAATCACTGCAAGTTCTGCAGCTACTTATGTTTTCTTGCTTCAGCATGGGAATGATGAAATAGTTCAACAGGCATTGACCTTATTAACTGAAGAGCTGGAGCTGTTGAAGGGTATGCTTGGAAACAATTTAGGGCTTAGAGAGGAAATTGATAGTGTGGGAGCTTCTAGATCTTACTCAAAACTTGAGTTGTTTGCATTGATTAAATTTGATTTGAAAGTTCTTTTAACTTCTGTATCCTTGTGCGGATGCAACAGTTTGATTGTCCAACCAAAAACTGCCACCTTATATCTTCAAAGGTCAGAAAATTTGGTTTCTTTTGTTATTGAGAAGCTGAATCCTTTCAATTTACCTATTCAGTTTTATGTGGAATTGCAAGTCAATATTTTGAAGACATTGGATAGGTTAAGTATGGTTAAATTCTTGAGCAAGTGTTCCATAAGAAATCAAAGTGAAAATATACCTACTGGGGATTTTTCTGCTGAGAAAGTCATCAATAATAATAGTTTCAGAGATGTTCATTCAGCTGTCATTTTTGAGTATCTGAAGGATTGTGGCACACTTCTTGTTAAAGCTCTCCATGTTTCTTCTCCTGTATCACTCAAAGTAGTAGCTCTGGAATGGGTCCAAAGATTCTGTGAAAACCTAATTTCCATCTCTGAGAAATCAAATATGAAAAGTAATTTCTATGAAGAATTTGGACATGTTTCTCTTTGTGGAAATGTGATTTTTTCTATTTTGGAGGCTGCACTTGACAGGGAACCAAAAGTCAGGTTACATGTGACATTAGCCTTGGAGCTGCTTTTGCAAGCAAGGTTGATACATCCATTGTACTTTAATTCTGTCAGTGATGTGGTCCTAGAAAAACTTGGTGACCCTGATACTGACATTAGAAATGCATATGTTAGGCTGCTGTCTCATGTGTTGTTGACTACAATGTATGCATATGGTATACGAGATATTGGGGCATTTAGCACTGCTCGGCCTCGAGTTCTTATGTTAGGCAGTAGTTCAAACTTGTATTGGAAGCAAGTATTTGCCCTCAAGCCGCTGCCTCAGCAACTTCACTCACAGCAACTGGTTTCCATTTTGAGTTACATTTCACAGAGATGGAAAGTGCCTCTTTCTTCTTGGATTCAACGGCTTATTCACATGTGTAGAAGCTCCAAGGACAGCATTCCAGGACAGCTTGAGGAATCTGGGATTATAGGTGCAAATGATCTGTGGTTGGATTTAAAAGTGGAAGAAGATGCTCTAGAAAGACTCTGCTCTGTTAATAACCTGGCTGGTGCATGGTGGGCCATACATGAGGCAGCCAGATATTGTATTTCTACTCGCCTACGGACTAACCTTGGTGGGCCTACTCAAACTTTTGCTGCATTGGAGCGGATGCTTTTGGATATTGCACATGTACTCCAGCTTGATGGTGAACAAAATGATGGAAGCTTAAGTATAATAGGTTCTTCTGGTGCACACTTGTTGCCAATGAGGTTGTTGTTGGATTTTGTTGAGGCCCTGAAGAAAAATGTATATAATGCATATGAGGGATCTGCTGTTTTGCCATCTGCTAGTCGGCAAAGTTCACTCTTTTTTCGAGCAAACAAAAAAGTATGTGAGGAATGGTTTTCTCGTATATGTGAGCCAATGATGAATGCTGGTTTGGCATTACAATGCCATGATGCTACAATTCAGTACTGCACTTTGCGGCTGCAGGAGCTTAAAAATTTGGTGGTGTCAGCTTTTAAGGAGAAGTCCCAGACTCAGGTATCTGAAAATCTCCATAATATGAGGGAAAAATATATTGGAGATATCTTGAGGGTTGTACGGCACATGTCGTTGGCCTTATGCAGAAATCATGAACCAGAGGCTCTAGTTGGTCTACAGAAATGGGTTTCATGGACCTTTTCTCCACTGCTTTTAGATGAAGATCAGTCTATGAATCACAGTGGCATACTCAGACATTTTGAGTGGATAACTGGGCTTGTATATCAGGCAGAAAGCCAATACGAAAAAGCTGCTTCTCATTTTGTTCACTTGTTACAGACTGAGGAGTTACTCAGTACCATGGGTTCTGATGGTGTTCAGTTTTCCATTGCACGTATTATTGAGAGTTATACAGCTCTATCTGACTGGAAGTCCCTGGATTCCTGGCTTTTAGAGTTGCAAACACTTCGTTCTAAGCATGCTGGAAAGAGTTATTCTGGTGCTTTAACTACAGCAGGCAATGAAATGAATGCAATTCATGCATTGGCACGTTTTGATGAGGGTGATCTTCAGGCTGCATGGGCATTCCTTGATTTGACGCCGAAATCTAGCAGTGAACTTACACTTGATCCCAAACTAGCTTTGCAAAGGAGTGAGCAGCTGCTTTTGCAGGCATTGCTTCTTCAGATTGAGGGAAATGTGGACAAGGTGCCACATGAATTACAGAAGGCCAAGTCAATGCTGGAGGAAATATTGTCTGTTCTGCCACTTGATGGATTAGCTGAGGCTGCTGCATGTGCCACACAATTGCATTGCATCTTTGCATTTGAAGAATGTAATGAACTCACAGGCAACCAAGGGAAATTCCAGGAGCACATTATCTCCAAACTAAGTCGGTCGGTTTTAAGTTCATATTTGCTGCCCTTGCAGCCTGTAATTAAAGGAATTCATCAAGATTGTAACCCTTGGTTGAAGGTTCTCAGGGTTTATCGAACCATTTCCCCTACTTCTCCAGTGACCCTAAAGCTTTCTATGAATTTGATGAATTTGGCTCGTAAACAAGGAAATCTGATGTTGGCAAATTGTCTGAACAACTATATGAGAGATCATGTATCAAATTGTTCTCATGAGAGATACCGTAATTTGCTAATTTTGAAATTGCAGTATGAGGGAATTTTGCTAATGCATTCTGAGAACAAGATTGAGGATGCTTTTGCAAATCTTTGGTCATTTCTTCGTCCTTTTATGTGTTCTTCAGCATTCACAGTTAATGATCTTGATGATGGTATGTTAAAGGCGAAGGCTTGCTTGAAACTTTCAAATTGGTTAAGGTGCGATTACTCCAGTTTGAGTTTCGAAAATATTGTTCTCAGGATGCTAGCAGACTTAAATGTGGCTAATGCTTCTTCCATTGGCATTGGTGGGCGGTCTTTCAACATTGAGAACAAAAGCCCCAAGCTAAGCTTAGATCTTATCGTTGAGGAAATTGTAGGTACAGCTACTAAATTATCCACTCAACTTTGCCCTACAATGGCCAAGTCTTGGATTTCCTATGCTTCTTGGTGTTTCAGTCAGGCCAACAGCTCCATCATTAACTGGCATGAAAGGTGTCTTCATTCATGCTCTCTTTCTCCCATGCTGGTTTCAGAACTTGCACCTGAAAGATTCAAAATGACTGAAGATGAGATCCGAGGTGTAGAAGCTGTTATATTGCCACTTTTTCGGAACCGGGATAATGTGGAGCTTATAGATTATAGAGCCGAAGAGTGGAATCTTCATTCTGATCCTGATGAAATTTTGAGAACCAGCAATCCTTCAAAGGCTTTGGTTCAACAATTGGTGGATATGATGGAAGCTGCTGGGGGGGCACCTGGTGCAGAAAACTCTGGTAGTGAAAGGCTTTCTGCCACTTTAACTTCTCAGTTGCAGAGTTCTTTACGACTTTCAAATGTTGGTGAAGAAACAGATATATCATCTGTAATCGATAACTTGATCAGTGTTTGGTGGTCATTGAGGAAACGAAGAGTCTCTCTATTTGGGCATGCTGCTCATGGTTTCATAAAATGTCTTTTACATTCGTCTACCAAACTTAGTGAGGATCGGTTTTCTGGTGATGGTTGTGAATCCCTGAAACAAAATGTTGGGAGTTATACCCTGAGAGCTACATTATATGTCCTGCACATTCTTCTGAACTATGGATTGGAGTTAAAAGACACACTTGAACCTGCTCTTTCAACTATTCCTTTGTTGTCATGGCAGGTGAGAAGCTCGTTCTCAGTTTGCCCTTCCATTTTTCCCTTTTCCATCAAAATGACCCATTAAATTCTAATTCTCTTTGTAGGATGTTACACCTCAATTGTTTGCTCGATTGAGTTCACATCCTGAGGAAGTTGTCCGGAAGCAAATAGAGAGCTTATTAATGATGTTAGCCAAGCTTTCTCCTTGGTCTATAGTTTACCCAACACTAGTTGATATAAATGCATATGAAGAGAAGCCTTCTGAGGAGCTTCAGCACATTCTGGGTTGTCTGGTAATTTAGTATTTCTTCATTTAGTGCATTACAGGATTTGAAAAACTATAGTCTTACTACACTGCAAGATCTCTGATACAGATCTATTTTGTTATACCTGAAATTTTGGGTAATAGGGTAGACATGTATTTTAGGTATGGGTATATGGTAATCTATTGGCTATAACTATCTTTCTTTCATTTTTGTGATTAACATCATAATTTTCAGAATGGGTAGGTTATGTTATGGTTGTTACTTGCCATTATGAAGCTGTTCAAAACTTTTCTTGTTCATCTTGTCTGTTATGTTTAATAGCTACCTATATATATTTGTGTTATTAGACATTACTTATAATATCCTCCATTCAGGGACTTCAAAATATTCTCCGTTCAGATTGATTTGTGTAAATGATATGTGGCTCCTAAAGTGCTGTTATTTCTCATTGTAAATTTGTAGCTCATTAACTTAGTTATTTATACATATAGTGGGGCTAAAATCATGTCTATCTAAGATGATTTGTGACAAAGTTTGTGTGGACTTTTTCTTAGAACATATTGGTTTGTTTTTTGATTTGACATTTGAATTTATGGGAATTGGGAGCCATGTCTATGGCAGTTTTTCACTCTAACATTATGGTATTATTTTGCGAAGATTTGGTGAGTGTTAATTGGATAAGCTATTGAAGGTCACATAGAAATGATACATGACTTGCTAAATTAAAGTGTCATAGACAAAATTTAAGGCATATCTTTGCTGCTTGCAGAGGGAGCTCTATCCAAGATTAATTCAGGATGTTCAACTTGTGATTAATGAGCTTGGAAATGTGACTGTTCTTTGGGAGGAACTGTGGCTTAGCACTCTTCAAGATCTCCACATGGGTAAGCTTGGCTCAGCAGGATTTTTTCTGCTCACCATCCGTTTTATTTGTATATATGTATTCCTGCAATCCTGACTTGTTTTCTAATTGAAGACTTTTTCCCTATTCTCTACACTTTGTGTAAACATGAATGGTGGTTTTTGATATCATTATGCTGATATTCTATAAGTGATGTGAAAGTTGCATCTAACTAGATGTAATTTGAGCTTTCAATTAATTAGTTTTATATAACCCTATTTTCAGATTAGTTATTTCTAGCATATAGTATATTTATTGGTCAATGCTCTTTGTCTTTTATTTTGCTGGTTCATTTCTTCTACATGTTGACTGAGTCTACTTTCAGATGTAATGAGGCGCATAAATATTCTGAAAGAGGAAGCTGCACGAATTGCTGAGAATGCTACTCTTAGCCAGAATGAGAAGAACAAGATAAATGCTGCAAAATACTCGGCAATGATGGCTCCCATTGTTGTAGCCCTGGAACGCCGTCTAGCTTCAACTTCTAGAAAGCCTGAGACACCTCATGAATTATGGTTCCATCAGGAGTACAAAGAGCAGTTAAAATCTGCCATCTTAAGCTTTAAGACTCCTCCAGCATCTGCTGCTGCACTGGGAGATGTGTGGCGTCCGTTTGACAATATTGCTGCATCCCTAGCATCTTATCAGAGGAAATCTTCAATTTCTCTAGGGCAAGTTGCATCACAACTGGCCAAGTTATCATCTTCTGATGTTCCAATGCCTGGTCTTGAGAAGCAAGTCACAACATCTCAATCTGACAAAGGGCTCACTTCAACTCTACAAGGAATTGTTACCATTGCATCTTTCTCAGAACAGATTACCATCTTGTCAACTAAAACAAAACCAAAGAAACTCGTTATTCTGGGTTCAGATGGGAAAACATACCCATATCTGTTGAAAGGGCGTGAAGATTTGCGTCTTGATGCTCGAATCATGCAGCTGCTGCAAGCTATAAATAGTTTTCTCAATTCATCTTCTGGTACTAATCATAATTTGCTTGGCATTCGCTACTATTCTGTGACTCCAATCAGTGGTCGGGCTGGTCTAATCCAATGGGTGGATAATGTAATAAGCATATACAGCATCTTTAAGTCTTGGCAAAACCGCGCCCAGCTTGCACAACTTTCTGCATTGGGTGCTGGAAATGCTAAGAGTTCTGTTCCTCCTGTTCCTCGGCCAAGTGATATGTTTTATGGAAAAATCATTCCCGCTCTTAAGGAGAAAGGCATTAGGAGAGTTATTTCTCGAAGAGACTGGCCTCATGAAGTGAAGCGTAAAGTTCTTTTGGATCTTATGAAAGAGGTTCCCAAACAGCTTCTGCATCAAGAACTTTGGTGTGCTAGTGATGGGTTCAAAGCCTTTAGCTCAAAATTGAAGAGGTATTCTTTCTTCCTCTCCCACTCCCCCGCCCGAAGTCTTCCTATTCAGAAAGCTTCAATCATCCACTCTTAAGAGACATACTAATTTATATCAAGAAACTAAAAACTGCTTTGGCTGGCTTTGTCCGTTTAAACCATAAGACCTTAGAGCTTATTATTGTATCTGCTAAGTAAACTCTTGTGAAAGCAATTTATAAAGCACCATAATACTCTAATATGGAGAAGAACAGAATGTAACTGCATGAATAGTTTTGTGAACATCAACCATAAAGTTTACTAGTCATAAACAAAACTACTTTATCTTGATATCTAAAATAAGAATTATAAATATGAAACACTGAAAGGTAGATACTCAAAACTGAACCAATAAACGAGCCTATCAGTTACAAAGGATTTTTAATTTCTGGCCAGAAAACCATATTGGTCTAAACCTAAATTGTCCTTTTGGTGCTGTAATTCAAAAATGGATTTGTGTGCATTTTACGATCAATGTTAAGTTTTTTGCAACAATAGCTTGAAGTATGCCTGGTGGTGGTGATCAATGTTATCTTCTTGCAAAGATAACAGAAGAAGAAATCTCTTTCTATTGTTAATAGCTTAAGAAGGCCATAGGTATCTGACTACTTTGTCTTGATGAATGCATTTCATATTATCTATTCCATTTCTGAAGTTATTAGGAGTGCTCATGCAATGTGCTTTATTTGAATGGTACAATTATTGATGGTAAGCTGAAGTTTGCTTTTATGCTATACTTTCTTGCTCCAACTGCCATTCTCAGCTAAGTATAGCTGGACTCTATAACTGGTCTAATATAGTTATAGCTGGACTCTATAACTGGTCTAATATAGTTATAGCTGGGTTTGAAACATGATTGCTCCTGGTGGCGATGCCTGCTACTGTTTCATGGTTTTCTTTTATAAACTAAATAAAGTATTTTGGTAAACTGTGAAACATTAAACATGTGTTTTAAATCTTCTCTTATAGGTATTCTGGAAGTGTTGCAGCCATGAGTATGGTGGGTCATATTCTGGGCCTTGGTGATAGACATTTGGATAACATCCTTATGGATTTCAGTAGTGGGGATGTGGTGCATATTGATTACAATGTTTGTTTTGATAAAGGACAAAGACTAAAGGTCCCAGAAATTGTTCCATTCCGTCTTACCCAGACAATTGAGGCTGCTTTGGGGTTGACTGGCGTGGAGGGTACCTTTAGAGCAAATTGTGAGGCAGTTGTCAGTGTTTTAAGGAAGAATAAGGATATACTCTTAATGTTACTGGAAGTATTTGTATGGGATCCACTTATAGAATGGACACGTGGAGATTTTCATGATGATGCCGCAATTGGTGGTGAAGAAAGAAAGGGCATGGAGTTGGCTGTTAGCTTAAGTTTATTTGCATCTCGAGTGCAAGAAATTCGTGTTCCCCTGCAGGTACTTATACTATGTTAAAAACTATAGCTTGCATGATTGATTGTGTTGGCCACTACTTGCTTGATTACTCAGCTTGAGTGATGTCTTCATGATTGATTTTAATCTGTTATTTAGTATTGTAGGCATTGTTTTAAATGTTTAATGTCTTGCATTTAGTTAGAATTATGTTAGTTTGATAATTCTATTGTTTTACTTGACTGAATGATTTAGTTGCCTTCTATTATGGAAATTATTCATAGAATTTATTTTTTCACGTCCTTCAATTATTATCAGGAACATCATGATCTTTTGTTGGCTACATTGCCTGCTGTTGAATCTGCTCTTGAGGTAAGGGGCCACCACCCACAACTCTTTCTAACAAGGGATTTCTTTTCTTATTCTTCTTCATCTTATTATTATTATTAATATTATTATTTAACTGGAGGGTTTTCATTGTTGAACTTTTGTGTTCCAGAGATTTGTAGACATCCTGAATCAATATGAGATTGTCTCTGCTCGTTTTTATCGAGCTGACCAAGAGAGATCTAATCTCATTCTGCATGAGACATCTGCAAAGTCAATGGTTGCTGAAGCAACTTGCAATTCAGAGAAAATTCGTGCATCATTTGAAATTCAAGCTCGAGAGTTTAATCAAGCAAAGAACGTGGTAGCTGAGAAAGCTCAACAAGCTACATCTTGGATTGAGCAGCATGGAAGGATCCTTGATGCTTTACGTGGCAATTTAATACCTGAAATGAATGCCTGCACAAATCTTAGTAGCATGCAAGATGCACTGTCCCTTACATCTGCTGTTCCTGTTGCTGGCGTTCCGTTGACTATAGTACCTGAGCCCACACAAGCCCAATGCTATGATATAGATAGGGAAGTTTCTCAACTTATATCCGAGCTGGATTGTGGACTCTCTTCTGCAGTGATGGCTCTTCAAGTCTACTCATTGGCTTTACAAAGAGTACTACCTTTAAATTACCTCACAACCAGCACAGTTCATGGCTGGGCACAAGTACTGCAACTATCAGCAAATGCTGTTTCTTCTGAAATTTTGTCTTTAGCAAGAATACAGGCTGCTGAACTGATTGCAAAAGTGCATACAGATAATCTTGACTTTAAGAAGAGCAGTCATGATGACCTTTGTTTTAAAGTGGAGAAGTATGCGGTAGAGATTGAGAAAGTTGAGGAAGAGTGTGCTGAGTTAGTGAATTCAATTGGCTCAGAGACTGAATCCAAAGCTAAGGATCGTCTCATGTCTGCTTTCACAAAATACATGCAATCTGCTGGTCTCTTAAAGAAGGAAGATGCTAATAATTCTGTGCAATCTGGAGAATCAAAGAATGATGGTGAAAGGGCTTCAAGAACAGGAGAGAAGCTGGAAGAGAAGAAAGACAAGGTACTATCTGTTCTAAGCATAGCTGTGCAGTCATTGTATGATGATGTTAAGCACAGGGTACTTGACCTTTACAATCATATTAGTAGGGCTCAAAATGAAAACAATCGGCTACAATCTGATCTTGGAACTATATTCTCTGAGTTTGAGGAGCAAGTAGAGAAGTGCAATCTTGTTGCTGGGTTTGTAAATGAGCTATGGCAGCATATTGGTGGAGACAAGCTTGGTGTAGATGGTGATCAAAATTATTATTCGGAAGGAAACTGGGCTTCCATATTCAAAACAATTTTACTTTGCTGTAAAACTTTGGTTGGGGAAATGACTGAAGTTGTTTTACCAGATGTAATGAGATCTGCTGTTTCATTCAATACAGAAGTTATGGATGCATTTGGATTCATCTCACAAATAAGGGGATCCATTGACACTGCTTTGGAGCAGCTAGTGGAGGTTGAATTAGAGAGGGCATCCTTGGCTGAATTAGAAAAAAACTACTTTGTCAAGGTTGGCCTCATTACTGAGCAACAGTTGGCTCTTGAAGAAGCTGCTATGAAGGGTCGTGATCATCTATCTTGGGAAGAAGCGGAGGAACTGGCCTCTCAAGAAGAAGCTTGCAGAGCACAGCTAGACCAACTCCATCAATCTTGGAATCAAAGAGACATGCGAACTTCTTCTCTTATAAAGAGAGAAGCTCAGATTAAAAGTTCCTTGGTTTCTTGTGAACATCATTTTCAAACTCTAGTAAGTGGTGAAAACTTTAGAGAGTCCCATCATTCAAGAAGCAAAGTACTGCTGGCCATCTTAGTTAAACCTTTTTCTGAGTTAGAATCGGTTGATAAAGCATTGTCTTCATTGAGCAGCTCTTTTGCTCCTCATGCAGATGAAATTCCTAATTTAGTGGACTCTATTAGTTCTGGACGCTCAGTATCTGAGTGTATTTGGAACTTTGGAACTTTATTGAACGATCATTCCTTCTTTATTTGGAAAATAGGTGTTCTAGATTCTATCCTTGATTCATGCATACATGATGTGGCTTCGTCAGTGGATCAAAATTTAGGATTTGAACAACTTTTTAATGTGGTGAAGAGAAAGCTTGAAATTCAACTTCAAAAATATGTTGGTCACTACCTGAGAATACGAGTTGCTCCTGCTTTACTATCTTGGCTAGATAAAGAAAATGAACATTTGAAACTACTGGCGGAGGGAGCAAATACTGATCATGTACGGAAGGATGTGGGGGCTGTTAAAAGGGTTCAGCTTATGCTTGAGGAATACTGCAACACACATGAAACTGCTAGAGCAGCAAGGTCAGCTGCTTCTGTTATGAAAAGGCAGGTGAATGAGCTCAAAGAAGCTCTTCGCAAGACTACATTTGAGATTGTGCAAATGGAATGGATGCATGATGTCGGCTTGACCCCATCGCAGAGCAGTAGGATCCTGTTCCAGAAATTTTTTTCTAGTGATGATGAACTGTATCCCATTGTTCTAAACCTTAGTCGACCTAAGTTGCTGGAAACTATGCAAAATGTTGTATCAAAAATAGCTAGGTCCTTAGAGGGCCTACAATCATGTGAGCATACTTCTCTTGCAGCAGAAGGGCAGCTTGAGAGAGCAATGGGATGGGCTTGTGGTGGACCAAATTCTGGTATAACTGGAAATTCTTCAGCCAAGGCTTCAGGAATTCCTCCCGAATTCCATGAGCACCTGATGAGGCGCAGGCATCTGCTACGAGAAGCAAGAGAAAAGGCATCAAACATTGTTAAAATTTGCATGTCAATATTAGAGTTTGAGGCATCTAGGGATGGTATTTTTCAGATTCCGAGAGAGGCATATGCATTGAGTGCGGGTGGTGATAGTAGGACATGGCAGCAAGCTTACTTCAGCGCACTAACTAAACTGGAGGTTACCTATCATTCTTTTACACGTGAGTTTCTCCTCTAAATGGATGCTTGAATTGTATTAATATGTAAGATACTTCCAAATGGGCGTAAATATGGTCTTTTGGCTCATTGTAGGTACTGAACAAGAATGGAAGCTTGCACAAAGCAACATGGAAGTTGCTTCCAGTGGCTTATATTCTGCAACTAATGAACTATGCATTGCGTCTCTTAAAGCAAAATCTGCTTCAGGTCACATCTTCTTTCATCAACTTATACATCTAATAATCATCTGCATGCATTTGCATGTGTGGAACTCAAAGCATAAACATATCTTTTTTTTCTTTTGCAAGTGCATGGGCAGCCTTCACCCGCTACATTCATCATTTTGCAGGTGATCTACAAAGCACTGTTCTTGCAATGAGAGATTGCGCATATGAAGCCAGTGTTGCTTTATCTGCATTTGCTCGTGTTTCTAGGGGCCATACTGCACTAACAACTGAATCTGGTTCAATGTTGGAAGAGGTATTATCTTTTTTATAATAATCAAAATTTGCTTCCTATGTGTGTCATAAAGCTTCATCTGTTTGGCATCAACTTGTTTTATTACATATCTTCTTGCGTACTGAATGAAAAATACAAAACATTCATTATATCTTTGTTGATACAGGTTTTTTGTAATTTCATTATGGATGGTATCACATATTATGACTTGTAGAGTGTACTTGTTGCTTTTATTTTATTTTTTTGGGTACGTGTGTTCCTTAATGAGGTTTATTTTTTCTGCGTCCATATTATGTCTTGCATAGCATTGTCTACAATTTTGTAGTAAGTTAGAACTTATCATGACTTTGATTAAGGCATAGTAGGCAAGAAAGTATATACCTATTTCAAGGTTTTATGCAAGCAATTGTTTTCTGTTTGTAACTTGAGGAAAACTCTGCACTGACCTCATTGCCTCAAGAAATCAAAAACTTGTATGATACAAAAGAAAAGAATATGTTGCTAATCATTGGGAGAACTTTTATTATCTGTGGTTTGCTTTAGATTTAAGGTTTTTTCTAGTTTATTAGCTCTAGTATTATGATTAATAAGTACTCTTTGTAGAGCCCTTTCTACTGTTCTTTTTCTTCTTTCATCCCTTTTGCTCTCTTTCCAACATATGCCGTTATAATCTCTTTTTAAATATAATTAAACAAACTTCTTGTATATGTTCTCTTTGGTGCTTTTCTGTGGTTGACGTTATTTAGCTTCACCGTAGGTTTTGGCAATAACAGAAGATCTGCATGATGTTCACAACCTGGGAAAGGAGGCTGCAGCTGTGCATCATTCTTTGATGGAAGATCTTTCAAAGGTTCTCGTCTTTTGACTCATGCTCTGTAGTTTGCTTTACTGTTTACTTTATTTGTTATGATGTGTTTCTGTGTGGCTGCCTTGACCAAGTTTGTCTCTTTCATGAGATAACATAACATTGTCAAAATTCTGCTGATTTAGATTCTTGTGTGACAACTAATTTTCTCATGTTGGCGTTGTAGCAGGCAAATTCAATCCTTCTTCCGCTAGAATCAGTTTTATCCAAGGATGTGTCAGCTATGACTGAAGCTATGTCAAGAGAGCAAGAGACAAAGATGGAAGTATCTCCAATACATGGACAAGCCATATACCAGTCTTATGGCGTAAGAGTTAGGGAGACTTGCCAGACCTTTAAGACTTTGGTGCCATCTCTTACATTTTCTGTGAAAGAACTACATTCTTTGTTGACCACGCTTGCACGAACTGCCAGTCTTCATGCTGGAAACCTGCATAAAGTAAAATCCAGTTTCGATATCAATATTAGATTGGATAAATTGTACCACAACATATTTATGATACCAAGACTAACAATAATGCTCTCTCTCTCCAGGCTCTTGAAGGATTAGGTGAAAGCCAGGAAGTAAAATCACAGGGCATTAGATTGTCGAGACCGGATCTTGCTGGTGATGCCACTGAATCTGATGAAAGAGCTGGAGAGAGCATCTCCACATCAGGCAGTGGAAGCACCAAAGATTTTGTTGATCTAACTGGGCTTTCTTTGCAAGATAAAGAATGGATATCACCACCAGATAGCATTGGTAGTAGCAGTAGCAGTGTAGAATCTGGTGTGGCTTCAAATGCTACTAGCCTTTCAGATGGCACAAATGACCCAGCAGAGGTGATTGCAAATATTTGGTCTGGTTTTGAGACCAAAAAGGCCGATGATGGTCAAACTATTGTTCCATCTTCTCAAAGTGAATATGATAAAATCTCACATTTTGGGCAGAGAACGTCCAAGAATAATGAGGAGAACAATAGTGATGCAGCAACTAATGAGCCAACTGAATATGTCAAAGTTGTGCCTTCAGTGGATGATGAAGCTTTAAGTGCTCCTCTAGAATCTTCACAACCTTCAAACAAGGAGAGTTTAGACTTGAAATTTGGTGGTAAGGATGTAGTATCCACATCGAACAAAGTTGAGGTTGGTGATGAGAGTCATGAAGTTGTCAACAACACACAAACTGCCAGTCGTATAGCAAGGGGTAAGTGTAAAAAGTAACCCTGTTTTTGGCCAAGTGCAAAATATAGCTTAGAGAACCAGTATACATTTATTTTTTATTTTTTCCATTTTCTATAAAGGTGAGTCTGTCCCGAAATAGAAACTTGGTATAGTTTCCATGATTAGGAACTTCCCTCTTACTACGACTAGTGATATTGACTATTAAAGTCAAACATTCTGGAATATCAAGTATAATTCTGTGTTTTTCATCCCTTAAATGAGCTGCAAAGCGTAGCAGCATCCCCTGCAAACTCAAGCACCTCTTAGATTGCCAATATTCCAGTTGCTTTTGATAGCGTATTCACACTTGTCTTTGCTGTCCTTTTCCATAGATTTTTTTTAACTTGAGGTTTCAATTGAAATCTTTGTTTTGATTGAAGTGTAGAATAAGAAGTAATTAGGAAAGCAATGCAAGTATGAATTGGATGATATAAATTCAATGAATGGGTTATAAAAATATGTAATTTTCCTCTCATATTTAGTATTAAATGATGCTACTGATTTGCCATTAGATTTAAATTGATCTAGGTGCCTCTCTGCTAGATTTGGTTTCAGGTTATGGTTTAGGGTTTAGGCTTAAATTCTTCCACACTAACCAGTGAGAAATTCTTAATTTTTTTTAATGGCTTTCTCTCTCGTGGATACTTTGTAAGCTTTAAGTTTAAGCAAATGTTTAAAGAACTTGGAGGTTTCTATTTAACTTTCCATTGTGGTAACCTATTTCTTCCTTCAGGAAAAAATGCTTATGCAGTGTCAGTCCTTAAACGTGTTGAAATGAAGTTAGATGGGCGAGATATAATGGAGAGAAGGTATCTACTTCCTTTTGAGACTGGAAAAAGGTATCAAGTGAAATATGTACTAATACCCTGTTCTTTGATACTTCTTTCAGGGAAATTAGCATTGCGGAGCAGGTGGATTATCTACTCAAGCAAGCTACGAGTGTTGATAACCTTTGCAGCATGTATGAAGGTTGGACACCATGGATTTGAAGTCATGAAGTCTTTGTGGACTAGCATCAATAGCAAATTTTGCAAGATGGTGTCAACTGCCAAGACAGTTGGAAGTATTCAATTACTTGATGTTGGAAGACTAGGCTTCAACATTGAACCATTTTTCCTTTATGGAAGGAAGCCATCAGAACCTATCTCCTCAGCTAGAATGCATCTTTCGCTTAAAGAAGAAAAGCCTAGTCCAACCTTGCAGAATGAGCCCACTGCCACTTCTCGAGATGAAGTGCATTTCAACAGCAGGTGCTATAGCATAAATGTGGATGGCCTTCTGAGGTTGGAGTTTATTTTGGCCTCTGCCTCCTCCGCTTCAGGAACCAGATGAAGTTGCAGCAATGTTGGACATCGTTTAGATGCAAGCTTTGATGAAAGCCTTTCATGTTACCGATCTATGATCTGTTTTAAAGGAGCTGGACTGGAGGATAGATCCATACATTCTGGTCTCGAGCATTGTCTATAGATATGGAGGATTTTTGGCCTCATGATTACTGAAGATAGACATGATAATGCTGTGAATGAAGCTGGCTTAAATTTCGTGATGATGGTAATCAATCACTGCTGAGTATGGTGACATCTCAATCTTTTTTTTTTTTGGTGAATGGTGACATCTCAATCTTTGCTTCTTTGTTTTTAGTCCAAGAAGATGATGTCTTGTTTTCTGTATCATATTGGCTGTAAAGAGAAATGGAAGATTAGAATCATTTTAACTGTATAAATATAAGAGATTGATAGATTAATTTTTATATGTAAACATTACTTACTCATTATACCATAGCACTATGCCCTTTAATGTTGATCTCATCTTTGCAGCAGTCAGTCTCTATTTTTTAGTTTCATTGTTTGGCCGGAGCTTATAACATTGATTCGTATAAACTATCGAAATTAATTTGCGAATATATGAACTGACAAAATTCAATTAATGAAGAATTTAAATCAAATAATAATAATTTAAGGAAAATTATACTATACACTATTAGTGGAGTTAGAGCGAACTACAAATGCAGGGTCTAAAGGTTGACATGAGTCCTTTAGGGAATAGTTATGAATTTTAAAAACAAAATTAATTCAGAAAATGGGTATGTGTCCTTTAGGGAATAGTTTTGAATTTTTTTAAAAACAAAATTAATTCAGAAAATGGGTATGTGTCAACTCCCCAGCCCGCTTGTGGAGTCCAAAATTTATTTCTATTTTTATCTAACCAAATCTCAGCCACAATGGATTTAAGAATTTGTGTTTACGAGCATCTAAATCTTGTTTACAGTTAAATAGAAATAAATTCTAGAAAAAAATGAAAAAACGATATTAGAAGCGTGAACAACCCTTCAAATTTTTATGGTGTTAAATTATATTTTTTTTCTAAGTATTATGGAAAAAAGTTGAGAAAAATTTTTCGAGTTAGATTTTAGCCGAAATCGTGTACTAACGATCACAGTTTTTGGGTAAAAACGCATTTCGGCACCTCGGCTCAGTTTTGCATGATTTTTGGCAGAAAGACTCCAAGAAAATATCTATATTCGTTGAATCAAATCCCAGCAACAATGGATTTAAGAATTTGTGTTTACGAGCATCTAAATCTTGTTTATAGTTAAATAGAAATAAATTCGGGAAGAAAAATGGAAAAACGATATTAGAAGCGTGAAAACCCCTTCAATTTTATTGGCGTTGAATTATATATTTTTCCGAGTATTATGGAAAAAAATTGAGAAAAAAATTTTCGAGTCAGATTTTAGCCGAAATCGTGTACTAACTATCACGGTTTTTTTGCTAAAAACGTATTTCGGCGCCTCGGCTCAGTTTTGCATGATTTTTGGCAGAAAGACTCCTTGAAATATCTATATTCATCGAACCAAATCTCAGCCACAATGGATTTAAGAATTTGTGTTTACGAGCATCTAAATCTTGTTTACAGTTAAATAGAAATAAATTCGGGAAAAAATGGAAAAATGATATTAGAAGCGTGAAAAACCATTCAATTTTTATGGTGTTGAATTATATATTTTTTCTAAGTATTATGGAAAAAAGTTGAGAAAAAATTTTTCGAGTCAGATTTTAGCCGAAATCGTGTACTAACGATCACGGTTTTTGGGTAAAAACGCATTTCGGCGCCCCGGCTCATTTTTGCATGATTTTTGGCAGAAGGACTCCTTGAAATATCTATTTTTATCTAACCAAATCTCAGCCACAATGGATTTAAGGATTTGTTTTTACGAGAATCTGAATCTTGTTTAGAGTTAAACAGAAATAAATTCGGGAAAAAAATGTAAAAACGATATTAGAAGCGTGAAAACCCCTTCAATTTTATTGGCGTTGAATTATAAATTTTTTCCGAGTATTATCGAAAAAAATTGAGAAAAAACTTTTCGAGTCAGATTTTAGGCGAAATCGTGTATTAACTATCACGATTTTTTGCTAAAAACGTATTTCGGCGCCCCGACTCAGTTTTGTATAATTTTTGGCAAAAATACTCCTTGAAATATCTATATTCATCGAACTAAATCTCAGCCACAATGGATTTAAGAATTTTTGTCTACGAGCATCTAAATCTTGTTTAGAGTAAATCGAAATAAATTCGGGAAAAAAATGGAAAATCAATATTAGAAGCGTGAAAAACCCTTCAATTTTTACAGTGTTGAATTATATATTTTTTCAAAGTATTATGGAAAAAAATTAAGAAAATTTTTCGATTCAGATTTTGGCCGAAATCGTGTATTAACAATCACGGTTTTTGGGTAAAAACGCATTTCGGCGCCTGGGCTCATTTTTGCATGATTTTTGGCAGAAAGACTCCTTGAAATATCTGTATTCATCTAACCAAATCTCAGCCACAATGGATATAAGGATTTATTTTTATGAGAATCTGAATCTTGTTTAGAGTTAAATAGAAATAAATTTGGGAAAAAAAAATGCAAAAATGATATTAGAAGCGTGAAAAACCCTTCAATTTTATTGGGGTTGAATTATATATTTTTTCCGAGTATCATGGAAAAAAAATTGAGAAAAAATTTTTCGAGTCAGATTTTAGCCGAAATCGTGTACTAACTATCAGGATTTTTTTGCTAAAAACGAATTTCGGCACCTCGGCTTAGTTTTGTTAGATTTTAGGCAAAAGGACTTCTTGAAATATCTATATTCATCCAACCAAATCTCAGCCACAATGGATTTAAGGATTTGGTTTACGAGAATTCGAATCTTGTTTAGAGTTAAATACAAATAAATTCGGGAAAAAAATGTAAAAATGATATTAGAAGCGTGAAAAATCCTTCAATTTTATTGGCGTTGAATTATATATTTTTTCCGACTATTATGGAAAAAAATTGAGAATTTTTTTTCAAAGTCAGATTTTAGCCGAAATCGTGTACTAACTATCACTGTTTTTCTGATAAAAACGTAATTCGGCGCCCCGGCTCAGTTTTGCATGATTTTTTGGCAGAAAGAATCCTTGAAATATCTATTTTTATCTAACCAAATCTCAGCCACAATGGATTTTAGGATTTGTTTTTACGAGAATCTGAATCTTGTTTAGAGTTAAATCGAAATAAATTCGGGAAAAATTTTAAAAACGATATTAAAATTGTGAAAACCCCTTCAATTTTATTGGCATTGAATTATATATTTTTTCCGAGTATTATCGAAAAAAAATTGAGAAAAAAATTTTCGAGTCAGATTTTAGCCGGAAATCGTGTACTAACTATGACAAATTTTTTGCTAAAAACGCATTTCGGCGCCTCGGCTCAGTTTTGCATGATTTTTTGCAGAAAGTCTCCTTGAAATATCTATATTCATCGAACCAAATCTTAGCCACAATGGATTTAAGAATTTGTGTTTATGAGCATCTAAATCTTGTTTACAGTTATATAGAAATAAATTCGGGAAAAATGGAAAATCGATATTAGAAGCGTGAAAAACCCTTCAATTTTATTGGGGTTGAATTATATATTTTTTCCGAGTATCATGGAAAAAAATTGAGAAAATTTTTCGAGTCAGATTTTAGCCGAAATCGTGTACTAACGATCACGATTTTTGGGTAAAAACGCATTTCGGCGTCCGGGCTCATTTTTGCATGATTTTTGGCAAAAAGACTCCTTGAAATAACTATATTCATAGAACCAAATCTCAGCCACAATGGATTTAAGAATTTGTGTTTACGAGCATCTAAATCTTGTTTAAAGTTAAATAAAAATAAATTCGGGAAAGAAAATGGAAAATCGATATTAGAAGCGTGAAAAATCCTTCAATTTTATTGGCGTTGAATTATATATATTTTCCGAGTATTATGGAAAAAAATTGAGAAAAAATTATTCAAGTCAGATTTTAGCCGAAATCGTGTACTAACTATCACAGTTTTTTAGATAAAAACGCATTTCGGTGCCCCGGCTCATTTTTGCATGATTTTTGGCAGAAAGACTCCTTGAAATATCTATTTTTATCTAACCAAATCTCAGCCACAATGGATTTAAGGATTTGTTTTTACGAGAATCTGAAACTTGATCATAGTTATATAGAAATAAATTTGGGGAAAAAATGGAAAAGCGATATTAGAAGCGTGAAAACTCCTTCAATTTTATTGGCGTTGAATTATATATTTTTTCCGAGTATTATGGAAAAAAATTGAGAAAAAAATTTTCGAGTCGGATTTTAGCCGAAATCGTGTACTAACTATCACAATTTTTTTGCTTAAAACGTATTTCGGCGCCCCGTCTCAGTTTTGCATGATTTTTGGCAGAAAGACTCCTTGAAATATCTATATTCATCGAACGCAAATCTCAGCCACAATGGATTTAAGAATTTGTGTTTACGAGCATCTAAATCTTGTTTACAGTTAAATAGAATTAAATTCGGGAAAAAAATGGAAAAACGATAATAGAAGCGTGAAAAACCCTTCAATTTTTATGGTGTTATATTATATTTTTTCTATGTATTATGGAAAAAAATTGAGAAAATTTTTCGATTCAGATTTTGGCTGAAATTGTGTCCTCAGGATCACAGTTTTTGGGTAAAAACGCATTTCGGCGCCCGTGCTCATTTTTGGTAGAAAGTCTCCTTGAAATATCTATATTCATCTAACCAAATCTTAGCCACAATGGATTTAAGGATTTGTTTTTACAAGAATCTGAATCTTGTTTACAGTTAAATAGAAATAAATACGGCAAAAATGTAAAAATGATGCTAAAATCGTATTTCGGGGCCCTGGCTTAGTTTTGCATGATTTTTGGCAAAAAGACTCCTTGAAATATCTATATCCATCGAACCAAATCTCAGCCACAATGGACTTAAGAATTTTTGTTTACGAGCATCTAAATCTTGTTTAAAGTTAAATAAAAATAAATTCGGGAAAAAAATGGAAAATCGATATTAGAAGCGTGAAAAATCCTTCAATTTTATTGGCGTTGAATTATATATTTTTTCCGAATATTATGGAAAAAAATTGAGAAAAAATTTTTCAAGTCAGATTTTAGCCGAAATCGTGTACTAACTATCACCGTTTTTAGTATAAAACGTATATCGGCGCCTCGGCTCAGTTTTACATGATTTTTGGCAGAAAGACTCCTTGAAATATCTATATTCATCGAACCAAATCTCAGCCACAATGGATTTAAGAATTTGTGTTTACGAGCATCTAAATCTTGTTTATAGTTTATATATAAATAAATTCGGGAGAAAAATGGAAAATGGAAATTAGAAAGGTGAAAAACCCTTCAATTTTATTGGGGTTGAATTATATATTTTTTCCGAGTATCATGGTAAAAAAATTGAGAAAAAATTTTTTTAGTCAGATTTTAGCCGAAATCGTGTACTAACTATCACGATTTTTATGCTAAAAACGTATTTCGGCGCCCTGGCTCAGTTTTGCATGATTTTTGGCAAAATGACTCCTTGAAATATCTATATTCATCGAACCAAATCTCAGCCACAATGAATTTAAGAATTTGTGTTTAGGGTTTAGGGTTTACAGTTATATAGAAATAAATTCGGGAAAAAAATGGAAAAGCGATATTAGAAGCGTGAAAAACCTTTCAGTTTTTATGGTGTTGAATTATATATTTTTTGAAAGTATTATGGAAAAAAATTGAGAAAAGTTTTCGATTCTGATTTTGGCTGAAATCGTGTATTCGCGATCACGGTTTTTGGGTAAAAACGCATTTCGGTGCCCGTGCTCATTTTTGCATGACATTTGGCAGAAGGACTCCTTGAAATATCTATATTCATCGAACCAAATCTCAACCACAATGGATTTAAGGATTTGTTTTTACAAGAATCTGAATCTTGTTTAGAGTTAAATAGAAATAAATACGGGAAAAATGTAAAAATGATATTAGAAGCGTTAAAAATCCTTCAATTTTATTGGCGTTGAATTATATATTTTTTCCGAGTATTATGGAAAAAATTGAGAAAATATTTTTCGAGTCAGATTTTAGCCGAAATCGTGTACTAACAATCACGATTTTTTGCTAAAACGTATTTCGGC
>AWUE01016384.1:0-156817 GCA_001974825.2 Corchorus olitorius
AAATAAATTCGGGAAAAAAAATGAAAATCGATATTAGAAGCGTGAAAAATCTTTCAATTTTATTGGCGTTGAAGTATATATTTTTTACGAGTATTATGGAAAAAAATTGAGAAAAAATTCTTCAAGTCAGATTTTAGCCGAAATCGTGTACTAACTAACACAGTTTTTTAGATAAAAACGTATTTCGGCGCCTCGGCTCAGTTTTGCATGATTTTTGGCAGAAAGACTCCTTGAAATATCTATTTTTATCTAACCAAATCTCAGCCACAATGGATTTAAGGATTTGTTTTTACGAGAATCTGAATCTTGTTTAGAGTTAAATAGAAATAAATTCGGGAAAAAAATTTAAAAACGATATTAGAAGCGTGAATAACCCTTCAATTTTATTGGCATTGAATTATATATTTTTCCGAGTATCATGGAAAAAAAATTGAGAAAAAATTTTATGTGTCAGATTTTAGCCGAAATCGTGTACTAACTATCACGATTGTTTTGCTAAAAACGTATTTCAGATGCCCGGCTCAGTTTTGTCTGATTTTTGGCAGAAAGACTCCTTAAAATATCTATATTCATTGAACCAAATCATAGCCACAATGGATTTAAGAATTTGTGTTTACGAGCATCTAAATCTTGTTTACAATTATATAGAAATCAATTCGGGAAAAAAATGGAAAATCGATATTAGAAGCCTGAAAAACCCTTCAATTTTATTGGGGTTGAATTATATATTTTTTCCGAGTATCATGGACAAAAAAATTGAGAATAAATTTTTTCGAGTCAGATTTTAGCCGAAATCGTGTACTAACTATCAGATTTTTTTGCTAAAAACGTATTTCGGCGCCCCGGCTCAGTTTTGCATGATTTTTGGCAAAAAGACTCCTTGAAATATCTATATTCATCGAACCAAATCTTAGCCACAATGGATTTAAGAATTTGTGTTTACGAGCATCTAAATCTTGTTTAAAGTTAAATAGAAATAAATTCGGGAAAAAATGGAAAATCGATATTAGAAGCGTGAAAACCCCTTCAATTTTTATGGTGTTGAATTATATATTTTTTCAAAGTATTATGGAAAAAAATTGAGAAAATTTTTCAACTCTGATTTTGACCGAAATCGTCTATTAACGATCACGGTTTTTTGGGTAAAAACGCATTTCGGCGCCCGGGCTCATTTTTGCCTTATTTTTGGCAGAAGGAATCCTTGAAATATCTATATTCATCTAACCAAATCTCAGCCACAATGGATTTAAGGATTTATTTTCACGAGAATCTGAGTCTTGTTTAGAGTTAAATAGAAATAAATTCGGGAAAAATGCAAAAATGATATTAGATGCGTGAAAAACCCTTCAATTTTATTGGGGTTGAATTATATATTTTTTCCAAGTATGATGGAAAAATAATTGAGAAAAAAAAAATCGAGTTAGATTCTAACCGAAATCGTGTACTAACTATTACGATTTTTTTGCTAAAAACGTATTTCGGCGCCCCGGCTCAGTTTTGTATGATTTTTGGCAGATAGACTCCTTAAAATATCTATATTCACTGAACCACATCTTAGCCACAATGGATTTAAGAATTTGTGTTTACGAGCATCTAAATCTTGTTTACAGTTATATAGAAATAAATTCGGAAAAAAAATGGAAAATCGATATTAGAAGTGTGAAAGACCCTTCAATTTTATTGGGGTTGAATTATATATTTTTTCTGAGTATCATGGAAAAAAATTGAGAAAAAATTTTCGAGTCAGGTTTTAGCCGAAATCGTGTAATAACTATCACGATTTTTTTGCTAAGAACGTATTTCGGCGCCCCGGCTCAGTTTTGCTTGATTTTTGGCAAAAAGACTCCTTGAAATATCTATATTCATCGAACCAAATCTCAGCCATAATGGATTTAAGAATTTGTGTTTACGAGCATCTAAATCTTGTTTAAAGTTAAATGGAAATAAATTCGGGAAAAAATGGAAAAACGATATTAGAAGCGTGAAAACCCCTTCAATTATTTTGGCGTTGAATTATATATTATTCCTGAGTATTATTGAAAAAAATTGAGAAAATTTTTCAATTCAGATTTTAGCTGAAATTGTGTAATAACTATCATGGTTTTTGGCTAAAAACGCATTTCGGCGCCGCGGTTTAGTTTTGCATAATTTTTGGCAGAAAGACTCCTTGAAATATATATATTCATCCAAGAAAATCTCAGCCACAATGGATTTAAGAATTTGTGTTTAAGAGCATCTAAATCTTGTTTACAGTTAAATAGAAAGAAATTCGGGGAAAAAATGGAAACACGATATTAGAAGCTTGAAAATTTCTTCAATTTTTATGGTGTTGAATTATATTTTTTTTTAGTATTATGGGAAAAAATTGAGAAAATTTTTGGATTCAGATTTTGGCCGAAATCGTGTACTAACGATCAAGGTTTTTGGGTAAAAACTCATTTCGGCGCCCGGGCTCATTTTTGCATGATTTTTGGCAAAAGGACTCCTTGAAATATCTATATTCATCTAACCAAATCTCAGCCACAATGGATTTAAGGATTTATTTTTACGAGAATCTGAATCTGTTTAGAGTTAAATAGAAATAAATTCGGGAAAAAATGTAAAAATGATATTAGAAGCGTGAAAAACCCTTCAATTTTATTGGGGTTGAATTATATATTTTTTCGAGTATCATGGAAAAAAATTGAGAAAAAAATTTTCGAGTCAAATTTTAGCCGAAATCGTGTACTAACTATCACAGTTTTTTTGCTAGAAACGTATTTCGGCGCCCCGACTCATTTTTGCATGATTTTTGGCAGAAAGACTCCTTGAAATATCTATATTCATCGAAGCAAATATCAGCCACAATGGATTTAAGAATTTGTGTTTACGAGCATCTAAATCTTGTTTACTGTTAAGTAGAAATAAATTCGGGGAAAGATGGAAAAACAATATTAGAAGCGTGAAAAACCCTTCAATTTTTATGGTGTTGAATTATATTTTTTTTTTCTAAGTATTATGGAAAAAAGTTGAGAAAAAAATTTTCTAGTCAGATTTTAGCTGAAATCGTGTACTAACGATCACGGTTTTTGGGTAAAAACGCATTTCGGCGCCCCGGCTTATTTTTGCCTGATTTTTGGCAGAAGGACTCCTTGTAATATCTATTTTTATCTAACCAAATCTCAGCCACAATGGATTTAAGGATTTGTTTTACGAGAATCTGAATCTTGTTTAAAGTTAAATAGAAATAAATTCGGGAAAAAATGTAAAAATGATATTAGAAACGTGATAACCCCTTCAATTTTATTTCCGTTGAATTATATATTTTTTCCGAGTATTATGGAAAAAAATGAGAAAAAAATTTTCGAGTCAGATTTTAGCCGAAATCGTGTACTAACTATCATGATTTTTTTGCTAAAAACGTATTTCGGCGCCCCGACTCAGTTTTGCATGATTTTTGGCAAAAAGACTCCTTGAAATATCTACATACATCGAACCAAATCTCAGCCACAATGGATTTAAGAATTTATGTTTACGAGCATCTAAATCTTGTTTAAAGTTAAATAGAAATAAATTCGGGAAAAAAAATGGAAAATCGATATTAGAAGCATGAAAAACCCTTCAATTTTTATGGTGTTGAATTATATATTTTTTCAAAGTATTATGGAAAAAAATTGAGAAAATTTTTCGATTCAGATTTTGGCTGAAACCGTGTCCTAACGATCACGGTTTTTGGGTAAAAACGCATTTCGGCGTACGGGCTCATTTTTGCATGATTTTTAGCAGAAGGACTCCTTGAAATATCTATATTCATCTAACCAAATCTCAGCCATAATAGATTTAAGGATTTTCTTTTACGAGAATCTGAATCTTGTTTAGAGTTAAATAGAAATAAATTCAGGAAAAATGTAAAAATGATATTAGAAGAGTGAAAAATCCTTCAATTTTATTGGCATTGAATTATATATTTTTTCTGAGTATTATGGAAAAAAATTGAGAAAAAATTTTTCAAGTCAGATTTTAGCCGAAATCGTGTATTAACTATCACAGTTTTTTTTATAAAAACGTATTTCGGCGCCCTGGCTCAGTTTTGCATGATTTTGGGCAGAAAGACTCCTTGAAATATCTATATTCATCGAAGCAAATATCAGGCACAATGGATTTAAGAATTTGTGTTTACGAGCATCTAAATCTTATTTCCAGTTAAATAGAAATAAATTCGGGAAAAAAATGGAAAAACGATATTATAAGCGTGAAAAATCCTTCAATTTTTATGGTGTTGAATTTTTTTTGTTCTGCGTATTATGGAAAAAAAATTGAGAAAATTTTTCGATTCAGATTTTGGCCGAAATCGTGTTCTAACGATCATGGTTTGTGGGTAAAAACGCATTTCGGAGCCCCGGCTCAATTTTGCATGATTTTTGGCAGAAGGACGCCTTGAAATATCTATATTCATCTAACTAAATCTCAGCCAAAATTGATTTAAGTATTTGTTTTTACGAGAATTTGAATCTTGTTTAGAGTTTTGTAAAAACGATATTAGAAGCGTGAAAATACCTTCAATTTTTTTGGCGTTGAATTATATATTTTTTCGAGTATTATGGAAAAAAATTGATAAAAAACTTTTCGAGTCAGATTTTAGCCGAAATCGTGTACTAACTTTCACGGTTTTTTTGCTAAAAAAGTATTTCGGCGCCCCGGCTCAGTTTTGGTTGATTTTTGGCAGAAAGACTCCTTGAAATATCTATATTCATCGAAGCAAATATCAGGCACAATGGATTTAAGAATTTGTGTTTACGAGCATCTAAATCTTGTTTACAGTTAAATAGAAATAAATTCGGGACAAAAATGGAAAAACGATATTAGAAGCGTGAAAAATCCTTCAATTTTTATGGTGTTGAATTATATATTTTTTTTGCGTATTATGGAAAAAAATTGAGAAAATTTTTCGATTCAAATTTTGGCCGAAATCGTGTACTAACGATCACGGTTTTTGGGTAAAAACGCATTTCGTCGCCCCGGCTCATTTTTGCATGATTTTTGGCAGAAGGACTCCTTGAAATATATATATTCATCTAACCAAATCTCAGCCACAATAGATTTAAGTATTTGTTTTTACGAGAATCTGAATCTTGTTTAGAGTTAAATAGAGAATCTGAATCATCCAACGCCATATCGGGACTATCGAGAATAAAAGGCTCTATCGGGACAAAATTGGACTATTGGACCACCCATGTGACTCATGGTAACCCACGATTGGGCCCCAAGGTGCGGGTCGCCTAGGGGGTTTGGCCATCTTTGGCCAAGAGTCATTATTGGCATCCAAAACTCATGATGGTGAACACCTATGCATTTGGGCCATTTTTCCCACATCCGAGTGTTATTCAGGGGTGTTCCAACGCCATATCGTGACAAAAAGGGACTATTGGGGCAAAAATCCACTATCAAAGCAAAACAATGTATGTATTTGGGCCATTTTTCCCACATCCGAGGGTCATCCAACGCCATAATAAAGCAAAAAGGGACAATCAGGACAAAAATGGACTATCGAGGCAAAGCTACATATGAATTAAGGTCGTCTTCCCGTCATCTGAGGGTCATCTGAGGGTGATGCAACGCCATATCGGGACTATCGAGAAAAGAAGGGTCTATCGGGACAAAAATGGACTATTGGACCACTCATGTGACTCATGAGAACCCACGGTTGAGCCCCAAGGCGCCCCTAAGGTGCGAGTCACCTAGGGGGGTTGGCCATCTTTGGCCAAGAGTTATTCTTGGCATCCAAAACTCATGATGGTGAACACCTATGCATTTGGGCCATTTTTCCCACATCCGAGGGTCATTCAGGGGTGTTCCAACGCCATATCGTGACAAAAAGGGATTATTGGGGCAAAAATCCACTATCAAAGCAAAGCAACGTATGTATTTGTGCCGTTTTTCCCACATCCGAGGGTCATCCAACACCACAACAAGGCAAAAAGGGACAATCAGGACAAAAATGGACTATCGGGGCAAAGCTACTTATGAATTAGGGTCGTCTTCCCGTCATCCGAGGGTGATCCAACGCCATATCGGGACTATCGGGAAAAAAAAGGGTCTATCGGCAAAAAATGGACTATTGGACCACCCGTGTGACTCATGGGAACCCACGGTTGAGCCCCAAAGGGCGCCCAAGATGCGAGGTGCCTAAGGGGGTTGGCCATCTTTGGCCAAGAGTCACTCCCCCTTAAAAAGCTAAATAGAATTTGTCTGTACGAGCATCTAAATCTTGTTTTGATTTGTCTTTGGCCATCATTGGGTTTAAGGATTTGTCTTTACGAGCATCTAAATCTTGTTTCGATTTAATTTTAAATAAATTCGGAAAAAATGGAAAAATGATATTAGAAGCGTGAAAAACCCTTCAATTTTTTTGTTGAATTAATTTTTTAAAGTATTGTGGCAAAAAATTGAGGAAAAATTTTTCTGGTTAGTTTTTGCAAAATTTTAGCCGAAATCGTGTCATCACGATTTTTGACTTATAACACGTTCAAGGCCCTAGCTCAGTTTTGCATGATTTTTGGGGTAATGACTCTTTGAAATATCTATATTCATTAAACCAAATCTCAGCCAAATTAGATTTGAGGATTTGTTTTCACGAGCATCTAAATCATGTTTCGATTTAATTAGAAATTGATTCGGAAGAAAAAAAAAAGAAAAACGATATTAGAAGCATGAAAAACCCTTTAATCTTTTTGGTGTTGAATTATATATTTTTTCTGAGTATTGTGGCAAAAAATTGCAAAAAAAAAAAAATTCGGGTCAGTTTTTAGCCAAAATCGTGTACTAACCAACACGATTTTTGGCTAAAAACGTGTTTCCGGACCACGACTCAGTTTTGAATGGCTTTTGGCATAAAGACTCCTAGAAATATCTATATTCATCAAACCAGATCTCAACCACATTGGATTGAAGGATTTTTTTTTTCACGAGCATCCGAATCTTGTTTCGATTTAATTGAAAATAAATTCGAAAAAAAAAATGAAAATAACGATATTACAAGCGAGAAAAGCCCTTCAATCATTTTGGTTTCGAATTATATATTTTTTCTGAGTATTATGGCAAAAAATTTAGAAAAAAAAAATTTGGGTCAATTTTTTTAGCCGAAATCGTGTACTAACACGGTTTTTGGCTAAAAACGCGTTCCCGAGCCCCGACTTAGTTTTGCATGATTTTTTATGTCAAGGCTCCTTTGAATATCTATATTCATCGAACCAAATCTCAGTCACATTGGATTTAAGAATTTGTTTTTACGAGTATCTGAATATTGTTTCGATTTGAATAAATCATGATATTTTACTTTATTTTGCTTTAAACTGGTCATTTCTTTTGTTCCTTCGATAATAAGACACTATGTATATACAAATTATTCCATCAATATTTGTAATTTCTATTAATTTAAATTTCATAAATTTCAAAAACCATACGAGTAAATAACATTGATTCAATACCATGTAGTCAAAGAAAAGACAATTATCGCATTTCATCCAAATTCATTTCCATAGAAAAACATAAATTTTACCTTTTCATGAGATCAGACTATTGTGGTTTTTCATTGTTAAATTTAAGAAAACTCATTTTTACCGGAAGTTAAAAGTGCCAGCAAAAATCAATAAAACTCACTTTTATCGACAGTTATAAGTACTGGCAAAAGTCACAGGCATTTTCCGACTGTTATAAGTGCCAGCAAATGTCACAGACTTTTACTGTCTGTTTTAAGTGCTGACAAATGTCACAGACTTTTACCGGCTGTTTTAAGTGCTGTTAAAAGTCACACACTTTTACCGACTGTAAGTGCCAGTCAAGAAATTTTAAGTTTTTTAGAATCTTTATTTTCAACCTACATAGTGGACTTTATTTATATAGAAAATTTGTATGCAATAGCTAATGTATCTTATAATTATGATGCAGTGGTCTAAAAGATGCAAAAAGTTGGTTTATGTTGAGGGAGTTCAATGCGCTTATGTAATGTGTCCATTTAATCAATAGAGAAATTACAGATTTTTAAGACTTCTTCCCATTTAAGATCCGACTTGATGTGACTTCGATTTAATCATGATTCATTTAAGATCCCCGACTTGGGGTGACTTCGAGTTAATCATGATTCAGGACCTGCTTTAGTAGATATTGGAGCTCGTAGAAAAAAAAATGCAGCGGTTTTGAAATTTCTACTAGAAAAACAAAATGGTGGTTTTAATTTTAAATCCTATAAGTAAAACCGACTTGTGGGAGTTTGTAATTAAACAAAAAAAAAAATTGCTGCGGTTTTGAAATTTCAAGACAAAAGGGTTGATTATAACTTTTAAGCCTGCAACCGGCCTGTGGCCCAAAATCGAAGCACACAGAAACGGGGACGTAAACGGGAATAGTACTAACAATGCGTGCGCCGCTATCCCAAAAACCACCCATCCACCATCACTCTCCCTAATATAAAAAAGCTCAAGAATCACAGACTTCACATCACCAAAATATCACCTTGGAAAAAAATCTTCAAATATCTCAAAAACCCTTTTCATACATCGCTTTAGCCTATTGTTGTCTGCTTTTGTCAAGGAAGAAAGATCTTTTCAATTTCAAGCTATGTCTGCGCTTGTGGATATATGGACTAATGAGTACGCCAAGCTGCGAGAAAACGGTCAAACCCTTTTCTCTAGTGGTTCGGGCCCTTTTGCTGCTGAGTCCAGCCAGGTGGTTCTAAAGAACTCGACTGAGGTAGCACGAGCTTTTGTTAGCAGAGTACTCAAGGGAGTCAAATTGAATGTGTTACCTTGTTCTGAGGGTTCTGTTTCCATGCTTGTTCAATGCTTTAGCCCTTGAAGAAAGGGATTCAAAGCTTTCTGTTTACTTAAGTTTATGGTCTTCAAATAATCTTGTGTAAAGATATGATTTATGAAATCGTAGTTGTATATGTTTTGATTGAATCAAGTTAATGTCATTACAAGACCAAATGTTATTGTCTTTCCTTATATTTTCTGATTGAAGAGTTATTGTCTTCTCACTCACCTACTCTGAAACTGGCCAAACATAATTAACACTGGCAAAGACAGACCATTGCAGTAAAACTGAAAGAGTTGATCTGAAGGTCTGATTCACAAAATAAGTAAAACCCAATCCTCCAAAACCAGAGGAAAATTACAACTCCAATGGTATTTGAGCCGGATGAATACATTTATTTTATTGTGAACTGAACTTGGGATGACAGAATTGAAACCTTGTCTGTCTCAGGCGCCGGTTACTCTCCAGAATCTTCAAAGTTCAATGTTTACTGATACGAGAATAGACATGTTGTATGAGTTATGACTGCTGCTGTTTCAAGATGGTTGGCGTTGCCTATCCAAGGGGTAAAAAGATGCTATGGATTTGAATTATGATAGTGAAATCAATTATAAAAATCCAAATCAAAGCCATGCCAATAAAGTTGGCTGTTTGTGTATAATAATAGTACTATATTATTACGTAGTAATGTACTGATATAAGCATGGGAAAGAGTTAATTTTGGAACCCCCATAAGTTAGCCATATATATCTTGATCCAGATCCACATCAGCACTTTTATCCTTAAAAGTTATGAGATATATATAGATGAATTAAGTATCAATATTTTAGAATGGGAGCAGTACCAGTTGTAGTATTTAATATGCAGGGGATTGCTTTGCATCTGAAACTATCAAATCTATTGTCCTCAAAAAAAGGAAAGAGAAAGAGATTATTATATTTGGTAATATAATAAACAAAAAGAAAAGAAAGAATAGTTTATTATATTTGGTAATAATCTGATCTATATCTTAAAGCACACAGATAAATGCAAACAGTGAATAATGAATACTATATATACATCTCCAATTCAAGAAGGTGTGCGCCGTGGAACTAACAATCATAAACCACCTCTAAATTCTAAACTCCTAACTCCCCTCCCACTTTTATAAAATCCAATCCACTCCAAAGTAAACCCAAAAAGCCTAAATTGGTGAAGAACGCTTTGAAAATATCTTGTTTGTTGTCAGCTTTGTTACATGTCTGGAATTGTGGATAAGTGTACGCGTGAGTTCGCCAAGGTGCGTGAAAAGGGTCAAGCCCTTTTCTCTAGTGGTTCAACCAGGAGTGTTGAGTCTGGCCAAGTGGTTCAGCCACAAGAAAGAAGTTCAAATGGATTAATACAAGCTTTTGTTACTCGGGTCAACTCAACTTTGCTGCCCTGCTCCGAGGGCTCTGTTTCCATGCTTGTTCAGTGCTTTAGCCCTTGAATTGGAGAAGAATCCTATATTATTATTCCTCTTCTGCCACGGGGTTTTCAGTTTTCTGTTTATTTCTCCACTTTTTTTTGTTTCTTGTAAGTTTTGTAATGATTCTCGTATATGAATACATGGTTCTTGAAGTTGAAAAGTGTGCAGTGCAGACATGCCTTTCTAATTGTTCTGTAAGTATTATGATATAATCTAGCTTATATGTAAATCATGGTAGTATATACTAATTAGTGGTCAAGTTTGAGAGTCAATCGGTATAACCCCATGACTCATATCCAATTTAGAAATTAGAAGAAAAATAATGGAGCGAGGACAAATAGGAAGACATTGAACTTGGACTAGATGTCAAATGGCATTAAGACACAAGACTACAAAAGTATATAGTTCATGGTTGATTTGGTCAGAAAAGAGCTACCAAAATACTCTAATCATGCAAATTTTCATAAGTGGTTAAAGAACTTTTTACAGTGAAATTGCCTTGTTGAATTGCTAGTAGGTTAATAGAATTTAATTTTAAACTTCTGGTAAAAGTTCTAATAGTAGAAAACTAGAAATTCAAGATGAATTCTTCCCCTGGCTAGCCTAAAACTGAATGAATTAGTAGAAATGGAAGAATTGAAGCCAATAAAGCTGCAACGTAAAGCCTTGCGGACCAGTGAAAAACTAGAATCTGCGAGAATATTACAGCAAGGCCGCCACGTTAAACCAAGGCCACATGCTCATTGTTCCCGCAGCTGCTGTTGTATTCAAGTTTCCAACCTTGAGAACTATTTTGTTGCTTAGCTCCCTGCCCACGTGACCCAAGACTTGTCTTTTTAAACATTTTTACACCAAAAAACTAAATAAAAGTAAAATCGATGATGGAAATACATGGAAGAAGTTTCGTATAGGAGATATTCATAGCCAGTACAAGGGAATATCCAAGAACTATATCCTTTTCTTCCATTTTAACGGTATCTAGGGGCCGACCACACGGATTTTTTTCTCTCTTAATTCCAATGAGTCAAAACCCACGTTATAGAGTTGTTGTTTCTGTAAAACCACGACTCCCCTCATCATTTCTTCTATATAACCCCATTTGGTTCCCTCTCCCTTTTTCCTTCAAACCAGAAAGAGAAAAGCAAAAGCAAAAGCAAAAAACCCACATTCTGAATAACCAAAAAATTAAGGATTTCTTCTTCAAGTTTTGGTGAGAAAAAATGTCTGCAATAGTAGGGGAATGGATGGATGAGCTAGCAAAGCTCAAAGAGAAAGTCCAAGCAAGAAGAAGGCCATTGTTCTTGTCTTCAAGGCCTAAAAAAGAGCAGCAACTTGCCAAGGAAGGTCATGTTGAACAGAAGGAAGCTGCTAAAGATGATACTAACGAAACTACAATGTCTGAAACTACTGTCTGTTTGCTTATGGACCGGTTTGTACCTTGGTGATTGATGGAAAGAAAATAAAATATATATGTAAAGAAGTTCCTTACCTTTGTATTGATTTTGTTCGAGCTTAATTATATATATATTTAAATCAAGTTTTCTTTCTACTCATGAATCTGTAATTTGAGCAGGCAAGCTTTGCTTTGCATGTTCAATTTCTTCTCTTAATTTGTATCTCAGCCATGTATATATATGATTAGCTGTTCTTTGGAAATTTTCAGTAATTGAAAGCTTTGCAAGCCATATAAGCATTTCTTTTTTTTTTTTCTGTTTTTCGTGTTGTTGGAAACTTGGAATCTGGTAAATATATGAAAGAAAAAGAAATCGAGGATGCTTCAGCGAGAAACAAAATATAACTGTTTCACAATTGAGCACCTTGATTTAGAATTAGAACTAAAAAACAAAATAAATAAAGGAATATGCAGTACAGAGTATTGACAGAACAAGACCTTGTGTCTCAGCTCTAAGAATCCCTACATCTCCTCTTTCAAGTGGGATTTTTGTCTATTTTCCTTTCAAATAAAAACAAAGGGTTTCAAGAGGTTGAGCTTGCATCTATATCTGTAGACGACTCGTTGTTGTTAATGAAGCTGTTCTCAGTTTCCTCCCACTTAAGAATGTCCCTGACGTATCTTAGAGCTTCATCAACAGAATCAGGCTCCAAGCCGGTAACCATTGAAACATACAACTTACGACCAGTAAGATCATTGAATAATCTCTTGAACTTCACAGCAATATAATGGAAGGCTCGCTGTGCTAGTGAAGAGTTATTATATCTATTGTTGCTATTGTTATTATTGTGATTATGGCTGATAACTGGATTGAAGTCATGAAACCATTCACATCGAGCCAGAGGAACCTGCTCAATCTTTTCTTCGAGCAGGTCAGCTTTGTTGAGTAATAGAAGGAAGTCCTTATCCTCAAAAGTTGGATGGGTGACTATACTTTCAAACAGTTGCTTGCTTGCCATCATTTTGTTTGTCAGGACTCCATTACTGTCTAAAGAAAACTCATCATAGTCGGTCAAGGAGATGCAAAATAGGACAATGTCGATGTCTTCAAACATTTCCACCCACTTGCAGTTCTCCCCAAGGCTACTTGGATGCACCCTAATGAGTTGGTACCTGCAAATTTGTAGATAAATGGATGTAATTAACTCCAAAGTCATACTAACATGCAGGGAAATAAATCCATTTTCATGTTGGATTCTACTTTCCAATGAAAGAAAAGAAAAGCCCCTAATCCCCATCAAATATTCCTACTTTTTCCTGTATGAAAAGATATTTGACATATAAGAAAAATGGACTGCTTAAATTTTTTGAAAACGAATCGTTAATCTTCCAATGATCCCTTGAGCCCCAAGGACTGTTATGAATACAAGTCCAGAAACAAAATCTTTTCGCACCAGTTTGCTAATTTTAACAAAGTGTAAGGCTCCACTTATTTCACCAAAATTCAAGGGTAAGATAGATTCAATGAACTGTAATTTGGTTGAAAGTTTGAGATTGCAGCTTATTAATCATCAATATCACCTACGCCTCAATCTTTTCATTCCGAGATGAGAATTTATCAGGACCAAAGTTATCACAAGGCATCAAACAAGTTTCAATGCATTTGCAGTGAATACAAGTAAACAAGTTATGCAAGGAATAGGATATAACTAACCTCAATGATGGATCATGTTGATAATAACCATCAATAGAGCTTTCTCGTTCTACTGTGGGAAAAGAGAAGTCCATGCAAGAAAGTCCATTGGATGATGAAATTCCCTCAGCATACAAGATGTCCATGTCAGAGGGCTCATAATCTGTCCTTGAGATCTCAACAGCCTAAGAAGAACGTAAACTTTTAACTATTAAAGTAGCTAATAAACCTAAATGCAATTAAGTGAAGAGATATTGGACATAGAAGTGGAAATGCTGCCAGATCCTGCATATTCCTTCTTCAAGCTTCAGTTAATTAATTGAGAACTAGCAATCTAATTTGCCCATGTTTAGTCTTAGCAAAGAATTTTAGTTGACCGGTTAAAGGAAGTTCTCGGGCAGTGACAGCAAACTTGAAGTATACTTCAAACTATGCATATTTATAAAATTTATACCATGATATATGCAAGGAAAAATAGTAGAGAACAAAATAGATAAGCAGATTTTAATGACCTAGAAGCTGACAGAAATTTGAAGAGTTGAAAGTGAGAGGGGCAGTTGGATATCATAACAACCCTGCAATCCACCTTGAGGACATCCATTGTTACCAAACAAAAAGCCCTAGAGAGTCGGCTTACCCGTTCTAGGAAATAAGTAGCATTTCTGGACAGCATTTCTAGTTCGTGCCTACGGTTATATGTGGCCTGAAAGGCTGCATCATTCCAAAGCTCCTGAATAAATGGTGCATATTCACGAGAAGCAGCAGGGAAGATGACTTCCAAATTACCAGACACCATCACTTGTAAAAGCCAATCTGAGAAAGCTTTGAGTCTTGGGCCAATGGAATATTTTGTTTTACCAACAATCTGGCTCACACTGTCTGTTGTAAACAAAAAAAAGAAAAATCACACTCAATTCAATAAAACCAATTTACTTTATGCCAAATGCAGTTTCCACTAGCCCAGCATGTTACAGGAAATCTAAACATATCAGGTGACCCGCAAAAGTGTGAAAATACATCTAAAGTGCAACAGCACAGCTACTACTACACTTTAAAATGGAAATGGAAAAGGAAAAAAAAAAGGTTCTAGAATATCTAATTAAGGCCATTCAAATACAACAGATTGCAAAAGAAAACTTCCATTTCAGTAGTAAATTTATCTATTAGACCTTTCATTATTAGTATGGTAACAACTAACAATCTTGTGCTCCATGTATAGTAACAGCAAGAAACCCCAAGTAAATCCCTCTTTAAGATCATCTAGCCATCTTTTGAGGCATATCACAACTTAAAATCTTTTCTAAAAACTGCGTCAATACAGAATAAACTATAATGAAAAGAGGTCTAGATTCTAGAATTCAGTAAGTAAATTATCAGGAAATAAAGGTAAAAGCACTTGGTGAAATATGTACTGAATAAATCACTACTTACCTGAAGAACAAGATCCATCAGCAATCTGCCTTTTTCTTTGCACCAATAAGCTTTCTTCTTCAAAACGCTCTCGCCCCTCAAGCAATATACCAAGATATCCATACAAATTGCTTTGGATCATCAACTTGATACTTTGACGCTCGTCTTCAGAGAAAGAAACATTATAAAGAATCTTGGCCTGAAAATAAGCAAGAATAACATTTAATGTTTCATTTAGACAGCCTATTCTGCACTTGCAGTGTCAGAAACCAAAATTTAGTTGTCATAGATATCAACAAAAGTTAAATCATAATCAAAGGTAATTGTGAGCATATGAGCATTAATGGGGATTCATTTCCAGTCTCAATCAATTGCATATCCAGTGCATTTGCAATGGCTTAGGACAAAAAAATTATTCAAAAAGTTCAAGAACTGTTCTTCTAATAATGAAATGAAGGCAAACATTTAAATTTTCTGGGGTACATATACAGGCCAAATATTACGTTAAACCTATATATTAACAAAAACATTTAATTAACCTCTAAATTGTCTTTTCAAGTTCCATCACCTTGTTCAATCAAGTGTACATTATCAGGTCTCTGATCATGGCTGAACTGAGGAGATCTAAGCAATTTTGGAGGACAAAGCCCCAAGGTAAGTCAGCTAAAGTTCCAAGATCTCCATCTAAGCTGAGGAATGATAATGGAAGGTATTTTGGCAAAACCAGAAGTTGCATAAATTCTTTTGCAACCATCAAAAATGGGGAAACAGTTAAGCAAATAGAGTTGTCTCAATTAAAATATTACCTGCTTATATATGGTACTTGTCCCCGACTTTTGATAGCCAACTAGAAGAAGTTTATTGAGTACTTGCTGCTCTGGGACTCTGTTGCTGATATCTTCCTCAGCAGGATTGACAGTTTTAGGAGGAACAGGCAAAGACAAGATTGCACAAAAAAGCTTAATTCCTGCCTGGAAATAAGGTAAATCCATGTTACTTGTGCTACATGATATAAAGGAAAACAATTATGTCTATGCAGTATGAATATCCACATGCAAATGCACCTTGTCCCATATAGGCCCCTGTGTATTCCTCTGACCCTCTTCCTGGTAGGATCCATCTGCACTTAGCCAAAAGCTAGGTCTTCCTTCACAATGAACTCCTGCCAACTGCAAATATTTTAACAAAGATGGCATTCAATTCACATGTCTAAAAGATCATCAGGTAAAGGAACTTAAACATGTAGAGCACAACAACCTTCAGAACCCACAGTTCCCTTTTAGTAATCTCTCGATTGTTTATGAGTATGTTTCCGTTTCCATTGCTAGCATTAGCCTTGATCCGGCCTCCAACATTTAGCTGGGCAGTAATTATCTGGCAAGGTCCAAGTCCTTCCTGATTGTTTAACAGGACAGTAGTTCACTTCAATATAAATAGAACAGAATGGAAGTTGGATAACTCTTCTTTCTTAAAATTTAGTATTTTTTCCAAAAAAAGAGAAAGAGAAAAGGAATAACATGTCATGAGCAGAGGTTGTTACCTTTCCCCAAAAACCAGATGTTTGATCATACCAATAGGATCCTGGTTTTAGCTTTTTCGGTGGGTTTTTGCAGGTCTGCAAAACATGCAACTTATCATGACTAAGTGGCTCTCCATTCACAAAAACGAGCTCAGGCGGTAGCTGGTTTGCCTCACACGTCCTCTCAGAACTCATTGCCTGTTGAACTTCCAACTCATTGAGCAGCTGCTTGAGCATTCGAGAACATTTTCCAAGAGTTTCTCGCCTTGACTCATTAATCTTCTTACCTATACAAGTAACACATTTTCTTCCCTCTGGCATCGACCCCATTGCTCTCAATACACATTTGGAACAATACTTAGCATTACAAACAATGCAAACCTCCTTTTCTGTAAAGCGATTTCCCTTTAAGCACCTATAACATGACCCCTTTTTCCCGTTCCTAGCAATAGGTTGTGCAGAGAGGGCGCTTTCTGTCTCGGAATAGTTGGACTCGTCCTCGACCATGTCATATGTTTCAGGATCACGGAAAGTCACAGCAGATGGCCTTTTGACATGGCAAGGAGTGTCATTGATACCATCTTCCCCTTTTTGAGAAAAGACCTCTGATGATGAAAGTGCAGGTGAGCTTAAAACTGATTCTGTTGTATCTGAACCAGGAGGATCCATATACTTCTGCAACCCAACACCTTCCTGACCATGATCAGCTAGCTCTAACTCTGGCGAGCCTCCTGATGATTTTCGCAAACTATCATGAACTTCAGAAGTTTCCAGGTTGCCAGAGCTTCCCATTCCATCACATAATTTCGTCCTGCACCCATCATTAGCTGTCTGAGCTAAGGAACCCAAGCTATCAACTTGAATAGATGATCCAGGGGACACAGCAGGGCAATCAACCGATTTTCGAGCTGAGCGAGGTCCAGAACCAAATTTTTTATCTTTGGAAAGTTTTTGATTCACTGGATTAGTCTTAACAATTGGTTGGATAACTGGCAATGAAATATCATTCAGAACATAGGAAGAGGAAACCGTGGCAGCAGTTGGAAGTTCGTCAACGTCCACCGGAACTGCTTTGGGGATATCGTAACTGATCGGAGGGCCATGATACTCGATAGCAATTGAATATTCAACGTTATAATCATCATCACTATCGTCTTTAGCGGTTGCTTTCCCAACAGAAACAATTTTTCTTAGAAGGGCAGCCATGGCTTCCTTCAAGTATCAATTCCAAAACTTAAGCCACCAATTCCAATCCAAGAAACATAACCAATAATCTCAACAACCCATGAAGAAAACCAACAAACCTCAAAATCCCATCAAGCAAAACAGGCAACACTAAAAACCCATGAAGCATGTTCCCAAGAATCAAACTTTAAAACCTATTAGCCACCAGAACAAAAATTTGCCAACAACCCAATCATCAAACAATCAAATAGAGCTAATTCCTTTCCTTCATCACCTAAACCCTCCATTACACCAGACCATCTTTTCTCTCTTTCTTTGTTTGTTTCTTTGGGGTCTAAAAGTAAAGTAAAACAAAAATGGGAGATGGGAAATGCACAAGGTTTGCCGCAGTGCAAAGAAAGTGGGAAATTTCCAAGAAAAATGAGAATGGAAGGAAAATGTTGCAAAAAGTAAAGAAGTATGAAATTGCTGAGTCTTCCCTTACCAGTAAACGATGGAGACTGGAGAGACGACCGAGTAGTCTTACATTTATTCATTTGTTTTTCCACGTCAACACGCTGGAGAAGGAAGAAAAATGTCGAGAAACACAAGGCCAGGGGTAAGGGAATATGAAAATTGGAGGGTTGTTTGTTTCTTACTTGAAAATTTGTCAATTCTTCTCATTCATTGTAGCAGAATTGAAAACATGCCAATTGCCCATTGCCCCTCATGGGCCCATTGTCCCTTGCCCCTCCATGTTTTGGTCAAGAAATGTGCAGAAAGACCAAAAAGGGAGGCTAGCCTAGTAGTAATTCCAGAGGAGTATTTGATAGTATCTGTATTTCCCTTCCATTAATTAGCTTTTGAATTTTGACACAATTTTGGAATTTAATACGTTATAGTATATTTTTTTTAGGGAATTTAATACGTTAGTATTATTATGTCATTTAATAATTAATACTATATATATAGTTGATAAAAAAATTAATACTATTTATATATATAGTACTATATATGGAAATAAATTCCTCCTTGATGTATATTTAGTAACAATTTTAAATAGTGGACAATTATTTGTCAAGTAACTAAATATAGAACTTATTATAAACATATTATCATCTTGTTTTTTTTTTTGACAACAATATTATCATCTTGTTTAAATGGTGTTTTTTTTTCTTTTATAGAAAAGAAAACAAAAAGGAGATGCTGACTGCCGGCATACCTTTTTTCTTTCTTCTGCTTTCCATGCCTTCCAAATAAGGAATGAATTATCTAATTTTCTGCCAAACAAAAATTAGATTAGACTATATATATAGATAAGTATTAATGTTCCCTCAATGAATATTTTCGTTATGATTGGGCCAAAAAAAAGAATATTTTCACTATGAATATGGTATACAATTTCCATAATTTGTAATATATATGGTTTGGTTACAGACATAGAGGTAATTAAATACAAGAAAGAATGGTACCATATACTAAAATATAAATAAAGCCCAATTACAAGAAAAAAAAGACCATAAGTCAACTGCACGTACGAAATCTCCTTTTATTTGTAAGTATATATTATTATAATTATAATAATATAATAATAATGTATGGAAATGAATGATGGCTTTCCAACTTCCAACCTAGATTATTTATTTTCATTAAAATCACTTCACCAATGTCGTTTTTTGAAAGAATGAAATTTGAAGTGCGTTTTTGGGTTATGATTGATAGGCAAGAAAAATGTAAGCAAAAGTTAAAATATTAGTATTGAATTAAATTGATGTTTAAATTTTTTTTTTTTGGTGAAATGGAACAATGTATTGATGTTTAAATTATTTTCACACCTAATTACCTTAGATCTTAATCTGACTTGGTAAATGATGGAATGGAAGAGTTTTGAGATGGTCTTCGGCTTACAAAAGAAAAGGTCCATTCTCCTTATCTGGTTGGCATGCACTTTTGAAGTTGAGAGAGGAGGGTTTTAAGGAAAGAAAAAGAAAAAAGAAAAAAGATATAAGTCAAAGTAATGCTAATAAAAAAAATTAAAATTTTAAGAGTGATATATTATATACTTGATATCATATACTTAGACACTCACACACTATTTTTTTTTTTTTATTTACAAGTTAACATTATTCGAGGCAGATTGACCCATTATGGAGATAAACTCTCCCAACAATGATTTTCTCCATTCATCTACTGTTCCTTTGTCTTCTGGCCGAGGATGCACACACATACCATTGAGTATAGCCCAACAATTACCTCAAATCAGATCAGGCCCAAGAGCTAATTAAGTTAACCCAAACAACAAAAACCCTAACTCTGTGCGAACATCATATGCTCAGTCATGTTGCATGGTCTATGCGGACGTCATATATAAAGGTAGCTAAAGCCCTCTCCAAGGTAGATTCTTGCATAAACTCCTAAACCCTAAAAGCTCTCATCTTCAACACCAAAAAAAAAAAAAAAGTTGAATCAGTAACTTCTAAGGTGCACACTCCATGAACCTTAGCCTTGACAAGATCAAAGGCCGCAAGAATTTCATATTTCCTGTAACTTGTTATGTCTTATTGGGTTTGGATATAAATCCATATTTTTTGCTTCATATCCGGCCTTCAGAGAATTACTAGTTAAATGTTTTTCAAGGCCTATCATTCATTGGGTCCGATCAAGCCCATGGATTAGTACTGGGCCCATCTAAATCCAATCCATCTAAATTTTCATACTGCCTCCCTTTAACTAACCCAAAAATATTGGTTCAAGAATCAAGATCAAGGATCAATCAAATTCACAGTTTCATACACATCAAACAGAGATGAACAAAGAACCCACTTTTAAGTATAATATAAGCTTCCAGACCATATAGATTAGATGTTATTAAACGTAGATGTATATAACTTAGGTAGGAGTAACTAGTAAGCTATTATTTTTGTTGTTTAGAATGTGAGTTTTACTAGAATATATAAACTAATTATGAACACGGTAGCCAATAATTGAGGTTGGTTTAGTTGGTAAGATTTTGAATATTTATTTGAAAAATTTGGGTTTCAAGTCATGCCAACGATTTTCGTTGGTGGGTGATATATAAGTATCATTGTAACCCATTTGAGCCTTGTGGTATACCCTGACCCTGAACTAGAACAGCCTCCCCGCACCCAAACTTTTATGTATATAAAAAAAATATAAGCACGAATATTAAGCCTATTACGACACATATACATGTGTGATAAGCTATTAAGCTTCTCTAATTTATTGACTATTAATAAAGTCAACTAATGGATTCATATATAATAGATATAGCTACTGGTACTAGCCTATAATAAGGCTAGCTAGACATAATTTTGTAGTTATGTTGCAATTATTTAAGATTGAGCTTTGTGTTTCTATTTTGATTTCCATATCCTGACTAATGGACCCAAAATATCTTTGTAATTATAAGTTGATGAGCACTAGCTAGTATATATCACAACATTGCAATTGCATCAAATCAAAGGTGTTGTGTTTATATGTGTGTGTATATGGTCAAAGGAATCAATAGCTTTGGGCAATATTTTTTAATAGATTTTTTAATATTTGATAATAATTTTGAGTTTCAATCAATTGAGAGTTGAGTATTGTAAAATTTCAAACAACACATTTATTTTCTTTATTCACAATATTTAAATCTGAAATCTTATTTTATGAATATCGAATTCTTTTCAACCTAATTAACAAGCCTTTCTTAATTATCAAAACATATATGGTCATGCATGTGCAACCTAGATACAAGCATTTATATACTCATTGAATAAACCAACAAAAGATAAAATTCAACTTTTACACACAAAAGGACTGTAAATTTGTTCACACCCACGGAGCGCCTAGCCTACCGGCCGGTCCCCGTTAGGCTTAGGCGGCTACATTAAAATTTGAAAGAAAAGATTACAAAAAGATAAAAGTACTACTCATTTGCCAAATTAATAAATTTGTCAACCTTGCGGTATAAGTAACATGCTAAAACTGTACTTTTCAACAAGGAGGCGCCTCCCATTCCCCTCTAAAAGACATTTCTTGGAGGCAATATAGTATATTACTACATACATACATATATAAATATGCTTTTAATACATTTACTACTTATTTACAAAGACCGCAAAACAAAAATAAAGCAATTTAATTGTATCTTCTTCAAGCATGAAAATACCCTCTTTAACTTTTTTCTGAGGTGGCACTCTGCCATTGGCTAATTGTCAATGTAAATGTACACGTGGCACCGTCCAAACCCACACCAATATTGCCTTCGAGGGTAAGACTCGAATATGAATCAGGTGGTCCAATGGACCATGGACCACTCACCAGTCACCAGCGCCCGCGCCATGCAACTTTCTCATTTGCCGTGACTCCGCGTGCACTGTTACTTCGCTTTCTCCTCCTTTTAACTTTTCGACACTGCTGCTTTACGGTCTCTTTCCCATTACCGTTTCGTCAATAGTCTCAAACCCGTTAAGGTAAGCATGCTTAATCTCCTTAAGATCGGGCGCGTGTTCTGAAACGCGCCACACCTTGACGGACTTGTCCAGGCTACCACTATAAACAATCCATTTCCGATTAGTTTTCGTCGACGTTTGATGATCTTCGGCGACGGCTACGCATTTTACGGGGCCGGTGTGGCCTGTTAAGACGGAAAGGCAAGTGTGAATCCCACCTTCTTCTCTTCTCCACACGCATATGCTCTTATCAGCTGACCCACTAAACACCAAATTCCCAGATGTAGCCAAACAAAGCACAGCCATTTTATGGCCTCTCAAGACTCCGCCATGTGAAAGGTGCTTTTCACGTTCCCAGAAGTTGACAAGACCGTCGGAAGAACCGCAGTACAGAACAGCTGATTCTTGGTTCACAGCCAATGCCGTCACTGCGTTTTCTTGCTTCAACAATAATTGAACCAGGAAATGTTTCGTTCCTTTCCCTTGTAACTCTCTCTTCCAAACCTTCACTGTCCCATCTGCCGACCCTGTAAACACCAAGCTGTCGAATCCGGCCACCACCGAGTTTATGGCGTCGTCGTGAGCGTCGATGGATTCCAAGCATTTCGAGTTCGATAATCGCCAAACTTTCAATGTTTTATCCCAAGATCCTGAGTATAACAACCCAAGTTCTTCATTCAAGCTCAAGCAAGAAACCGCGTCGAAGTGTTTGATTCGAAGAACGCTACGGTTTCTTCGAACTTCAACGTAGTTCTTTGGTTTAACAGAGCTTTTAATTAAATCTTTTAAAGTCGGCAAGCTACCGAATCTCTTGTGAATGCTAGGGTCCGTCGATGAAACTTTCCAGACCCGGATTTTACCGTCTTGGTGACCGGTGAAAACCTTATCACCCAATATAATGATGGCTTTAACCAACCCACTTTTAGCTTTGAAACCTGAAAACTCCTTCAAATTCTTCCATACGCGGATGTTCCTGCTTTCAGAACCCGTGTAAAGCAAATCTCCTGAAGCAGCCAACGAATAAACATGGCCTTCTTCACGTACAATTGACCCAATAAGCCCGTTTTGACCGTAATCATTTTCGAGTGGAGATGCAGCGCCCATCCATGGAGATTTGTTGTATGGGGAAGGCTGATTCCATGGCGACATGATGTACGGTGAACCCTCGCCGCTTGTGGTGGTGCTGTTGGAATATCTCGGGCTGGCCAAAGAGGCACTGCTCTTACGATAATTAGGGGAGCCGGAGTCCTCGTCGACGACACCGACTTTGTTGTTTATTGAAAACAAAGAAGGTTCAGATTGTTGGAAGAGGGAACCCAGATTCGGTCGTTTATGGAGGTTACTGTTTTGCTCCATAACCATCGTTCCGCCACCGTCGTTTCTCATTTAGCTAGTTTTCTGGTAATTTGAACAGTACTGAAAAACAAACTAAAAACTGAAGCTTTTGAATAAGAAAATTTGAACGTTGTTCTACCAAACCTGTTGCGAAAATCAAACTGAAGAAAAATTTAGTAAGAGAAAAATGAAGGGCGGAGAGAGATTTTGAATGTTGCTTTTGATATTTTGATTTTGAGAGGATTAAAAAACTAGACAAACGGTTCGGCAGAAGAAAGTATATATAGAATGGATTGAGAAACGGTAGGTAATGTGAGGTCGTGGGTGTTCGACACGTGGTGGGATGATACGTATATCATTACGAACCGGTTAACCGGGCATGCCCGCCCGTAACAAGGAAACTACGATAAAGTTGGTTAGGAAATTTCTTTTTCCTTTTTCCTTAATACTGCATTAATTTTTTTCATTGTTATTGTTTCGTAATTCTATAATTATCAGAAATAGTAAAAGCTTTGGGTTTCTGGCGGCGTGTAAGCTTCACACGTTAGATTATTAGCTATAGTTTCAAGTTCGGATATAGGAAGGGAAATTCTTAAGGATTTTCTATAAGAAGATAAAGATTTGTTGAATGAATGTGAAAGTGTTAAGAGACTAGAAGTTTGACCATAAGCTTCCATTGTTAGGAAGATATTGACAACTGAAAGTTGAAATTGTCAAAGCATGCAAGAACGTAAACTATAGCTCCTATTTATCGAATTAAAATCCTTTCGGCCCATTTTTTGTGTTCCACTGTGTCCCATCCACCAAATAATGACACGTGTCCCTAGTATTATACCTTGTTTGTTTTCAAGTTTTAACAAATAGTAAAAATCCCGATTAAAACCAGGTTTAGTCCCAAATTAACAACAAATAACTATATATAAGAGTTAATCTTAAATTTTAATACATTCTTCATAGGGTTTTAGAATGAAAATATAAAATTTAATTTAACTAGACAAACAAGGAATAACATTAGAAACTAAAAAATGACACGTGTCATTATTTGGTGAATGAGGCACAGTGGGACACAGAAAATGGGGGGAGAGGATTTTTATCCCTATTTATCAACGTTTTTACTCAAAATCAAAATTTTTGTGTTAACTTAAAATAGATTTGGCACGGGATTTGAAATGTGAAAAAACGTGTTACTACTGTGGCAAATCGAGAATGAAATACTTAAACTTGGGTAGTAATTATATTTTCGATCTATACCAAACAAAAAAGCAAAAATTAATTATAATTCTATGAAGATGATGTAAAAAGAAAACATTCCCCCGGCCATTATCCCCCACACAAGAAAGCTCGTAGTCATATATTGTTATTATAAATAATCAAATTAAAGATTCTTTATGTCCAATTTAGAACTTAAAGTTAAATAAATGGGGTTAGGCAAAGCTTTCTTTTCCTTCTCTTTTCTATTATTAATTTGGTTATTCTTGTATCTTTTTCGAAGCCTTAATTAACATTCATTCATTACCAAAAGTAACATTTCATGATAACTTTATTCTTGAGCAAGCTTCAATTAATTAACACTATATAAATTGAAGTCTTCTATTTCAAGTTTAAGCATTAGAGGTTAGGACATATAAGAGCTTATTGCAGAAACAAATGCAATATATATATACATATATTTAACTTTCAACTACGCAATATATATAAAATGCACATAACTATTCATATGTGGGATTAAAGTAAACATATAATACATGGCTGAATATGGATCGATTTAATATAAAGAATGGTCATGGTGGGGGCTATATGGATTAGTCTAGAGTTGCCGAGATTAAAACAAGCATTTGTTTATAATCAGAATATATATAAAAAAAAAATATTTAATGATGATTATGGATCGAGTAGTGCTTGTTTAATATATGGTATTTATCTTAATCTAAATTAACCACTTGGCCTTGCTAAGGTGATTAAGAGGTTATTTTCACTATTATCAGCTTGCTGACTAAAACATCAAGGCATTGTGTTTCTTATCAGTATATAGTGCACCTTTTTACAATAGTGGCAAACAAGAAATTATCTGAAAACAATATTGCCTAAATGATCAAAGCTTATCATTATTTCAATCTAGTCCCTAGGGGACACATGTCACTCTTCAAAATTATTTGTGCAGTCTGCTAAACTCGACTGATGATATATCATATGTAAACCCTATATACATTTATATTACATTGATCTCTCTAGCGGATCAAGAAGTCAGTAGTCATCAAACTAAAGAATCCTAATTGTATTCTTCTCTTCCATTTAAATATAATCTCAGTCGTAAACCTAAATATAATTATAATCACATATATGTAATTAATTATAGATTTACGTATTATTGTGTGTTTGATAATCACTTTCTAACAATTATACCAAAACAATTTGGCTTTTAATTATGAGTGATGGTCCTATGGACTCGAGTCCGTGGGAGTTACCACGCAACCGAGGCTAAATCGCACGTATGATCATAAATTGATGTGAATTTTAAGTTTACCCAATGTTTAGAAGTCCATATCTACCAATAAAATAAATAAAAAATTTATTTGGAGTTAAACTTCATGTTCAAATCGTATCTTAATTATTAATATCCTTAATTGAACAAAAGAAAAATTTATTTGGTACGAAACTTTATGTTGAACTTCTACCTCAATAAATACAAAATTTTAAAAAATTTCACATTCCAAACTAAAATTCATTTAAAATACTATATGGGTAAACTTAAAATTCACATCAATTTATGATCATACGTGTGATTTAGCCTCGGTTACGTGGTAACTCCCACGGACTCGAGTCCATAGGACCATCACTCTTTAATTATACTTCAATGTAGATATAGTAATAATTTACTGATTAGTAACTTCTATACGTAACTTCTATACGTATACTTTGCGAGAAAACAAGGAAATTCAATTTTCATATGACTAAAATGGAAAAAGTGGCACTCAAGTCTCAAGTCATTGTAAGTTTGGTGAACCACAAGCTTTGTTGTCCCCTGTATAAAGTTCAATCTATGAGGATAAAAAAACAATTTTAGGTTTTGGTTTCAAGTTTAAGAGCTTTGCTAAAATTGTCAACGCATCTGGAATTGCTGCCACCTGCAATTCCTGATTGGTAGAGAAAACGACCTTCGCCTCCTACAAACGCCAACGCCCATGAGCCACTGTTTCCATAGTCGTACAAAATATTGGACATGAATAACATGATACATTTCCCCTCGACGGACCCCAATTTATTATTAATTATTTATAAAATAATATTAGTATTTTTTAAAATTTTGGTGTGCTTCTTCTTGCCGCGTCATCCTTGTTTGTAGCCTTCTTCCAAATAGGATGTCTACACGTGTTAGGACAGGTCACACCACGTTAGCATGATGGCATTTAACATGTACTTGCCTAAAATGGTAATTAGAGCCTCTTTTTTTTGTTTTTCATATTTACAATATGAAACACAAGTTCTTAATCTTAAACAAATATTACTGCCTCAAAAAAAAAAAAAAGTTATTTTTTCTTTTACAGGAACACAGGTCTTGTCTTGGGCAACCAATATACATGCATGTGTCATGTGAAACCTCGCTATTTTGCATTTTCATGGGGTCTAATAACGTATGCTGCCATTTTTTCAATTATTGGATACTTGCATAAATTATTGCAAACCAAATTGAAGTATCAATAAGTAGATTTTTTTTTTCAAATAACTAGGCTACAAGTTATAATTTTCATTAAAAAAAATTGGTATGAATTACAATATCTGAATCTAGCTATAAAATCAAATCGATCGTATCTAACTTCGATTCGGGAAACCCCTTAATACTTATCTTCTTTATTCACTAGATGTTTGAATATCTGAGACCTTGATAAACTACGAGTTTTATATATATTAATCTAGATAATCAACAAATATCATATATGTATATATATATGCAATTATATTATTATTATAGTTTCTAAACAAGAGGTATTGAAGCAAAGTCATAAGTACTGTATATATTGATAATTTGATAAATAGAGAGATGTGTGTCTGTGAATCCAGCAGTGCAAGAGGAAGATGATCTAAGCAAAGCATACGCAAAAACGTCACGAATATTTTTTTTATAAAACCTCTTTGTACGTATAAATAGTGAAATATACACGTATTAATTCAATGTGGATATATATATCATACTATATTGTTGCTGGTAGTTGTAGATATATATTAATTAATTTCCTTATAAAAGATTTCTTGAAATTTTGGGTCATATATTTTCCCCGAAAATATTAGCTATTGACTTTTAAGTGCAATTGCCCAACTTGAATTGGTATCGAATCGACATCTACGTACACAAGCAAATGTCAACCTGATAATCAATTATTGGGCTGCCTCATTTTAAGATTACCCTCAAGAAAAAAGTTGATTCGAGTGATTTAATTATGAAAAAAAATTACTGATAAATATTGTGTTTCAGACCTCAAATTGGAAGAAACATTCACAATGCGTATTTTCTTCATTTACCATCTTTTCCAAAAAAAAAAAAAGTTAACTGTTAAGGGGAATATATATAAATGATCATACGTCATATATACACGATCAATCATTAATATTACCTATAATTTTTTTATTTTCTCTTCTCTACCTCTTGATTAATATATATATATGAAATTATTTTTTCTATGGTTTGGATGAAATAACTAGAAAGGGTTGATAGATTAATACGTGTCCATTAATAGGTTTTATAATAATCAGTTCATGTTCCTAGTGTGGGGACTATATACATAATAATATAATTATATAAATATTTATCTATCACATATCTTCACGAGAAATAATTGTATAGCTTAAGTTTATCTTGGACACTTGGCTGGCTCTGGCTCCTGTTTAAAAAGTCTATTTAGAGTCCTTGCAAAAAGTTTAAAGGGAAAAGTTTCTTCTTAATTAATTATAAATTAATTATGATCATACACATATATACTACATATATAAAAAGCAACTTAATTTAATTAGAAGTCAAGTTAGATAGTACACTATATATTGAAGGCTTTAGCTCGTAATTTAGTGTGCTAACTCATCAAACAAAATGCAATATTAATTATCTGCGCTAATTAATCAAAGATTATTCCCACAAGCAAATGGAAACGCATGCATGCGTCATAAAATTTGCTTCACGTTTAACTTTGGATAATATAATAAAAATGTCATTTAGTACTCATGGAAACCTAAGTAGTAGTACTTTACGGTCTGTCGACTACTCAACAAACACCGAAATGCCATATATTTAATTTTATCATAAGATGATAAGAATCAAGTTTTGGCAAATGGCAAACATATATTAAGTTAATTAATAAGATTACCAGTAAACAGACTCAAGGTAAGTGTTGACGATCTCCCTAAAAGAGTCTATATATATACTAATTATTTTGGGAAGTACTTTAGTTTACCAAATTATTTATTTTTTGTCTGTTAATCTTCAAACACGTTCTGAGTGTTGAACAAGATATTTTTCCTCTCTATATAGTTTAATGGAATTAAGATCTTTAGAATCAAAGTTTTAATTAATGAGAGGTTGCATAAGCAGGTAGAATTAGTCACAAAAAGCAGCTTTTATAAACTATAAGAAAATGTAGATTTGGCACCTGTACTGTCTACTAATCATCTTTTGATTTAATTATAGTTATATATAGATTCTATATATTACTTTTGGATTACCAAGATTACATAAACACGAAAAATTGGTAAAGTAGTTTATTAATTATAATTGAATTTATCATATTCTGTAACTTGTCTGGAGGTAGCTGAACATGTTTGATATGTTCCCATACCCCTGAACAAAATTTGTTTAAAGCAAAATTCATTAATTTAACTCTACAAGTTATATATCTTGTTAGATTCGGTTACATAAGCAACGAAAATGGAAATTATTATACTATTTACATGAGGCAAGTGTGTGTCAAAAGATAATGTTCTTAATTTGAGGATTAAGAAAATGGTGGCATGTGTAACTTAATAATTGTCATTACTTAGAGGGATTTGTATAAGTAATGCAAAATTACCAAACACATGTTTTACTGCTTGCCTGAACTTGGATGCCAAAGTTGGTTTATTCTTGTCCCATAAAATTTTATGGGATCGAACTCCCCGTATCCAATAACCATATTGGGACTCCTACTAATTCGGAGTTGAGTTGTGTCGGACACTAATTATATATACAGCTCTCCCGCGCTTGCTCTGTGCTGCCTAGTACTGGGGTTGCTGATCTCAATCTATAGTACTATTTCAGTCTATATAATTAATCTGTTGGGAGACAGAGTGAGAGTTTAAACTAACTGCTGATCTCTAATAATAGGAAGAGGAAAATCTTCTTCTTCAAAACCTTAAAAGTTAAAATTATAGATTTCCATAATGGGTTTTGATCAGTGACTCATAGCCACATATTTGGCAATCATGCTCTTTTGGGAGTAATCATATTCATGGCTTCAAATGAAGGAAGAAGTCTACTTCAATGATTATAAACATCATGCTACTTTTTGTTAACTCTCCGTGGCCTTAGGCTTAGCCTTAGCCAAGATATATATATGTTTTCTTCCACTCTTTCCAACTTCAGAACAAGAAAAGAGGTGGAAATTTGTTTGGAGGTCAGCCCATCACAATTATTCAGTCTTGAAAACTAGACAAGGTCCCTTTTTGATCCATGTCTTCATGTTTTGTTCCTTTCTTTTCTGTAACAAATAAGCATTGTACATTTAAACCATACAGATATTTTAAAATAGAAACTGTGCTATTGATTATACTATAGTATATGAATATAGTTGTTTCATGTTCTAAAATGGCTTTTTCTTGTTCTGGAAATGGACAAAAGCATCATGCATGTTCAAATAATGTTCACATGAAAAAGACAAATCAACATTAAATTAACAAAAAGCTATGCTTCTGCTTCCTCTACTGGTTCAGTAGTGATGATGAAGTGACTTATAAGGTCCCCATCCCTAATAATGTCAAAAGTTCTGATGCTGATGCAACTACAAATACATATATATATATGGTGCCTTCGAATTAAATATTTTGTCTCTAAAATCATCTCCCTAGCTACTCCAATGTCCAATCTGATCTCTTTGATATTTCTTAACCAAATAAAAAACAATCATTCATCCATTATTGATCCCACAAGTAAAAGAAAATATCAGGGATATATTCATGAATCATGATATCAAGTATCTAGAATTTCTAGAATATGTAGCAGCAGATAAAAGGGAATCCCATTTCTTTCTAGTGCTGTACACTTGGCTTTCTTCTGCAGATGATTGGACCATATTCTTTGATCTCGAGTATGGAGGGAAGTGAGTGACCAAATTAAAGAGCATGCATGGCAATTGGTAGCAGACAAAGTAAATTAACAATCAAACAACTTCCAGCCACTGTTAGTGCTGTACACTTGGCTTGCTTCTCTGCAAATTTATATCAGAAACAAACAATTTTCAACCAGCAGACATATATATGGACTCAAAGTCTCAAACCAACAGCTGCCAGTTTCCAGCAATCAGTTTGCTTGTTAATTCCCTGGCTAAGTAAAACAACTATCAAATCAAACATCTCTTCTTGATCCCCACATCCAAAGGGAAATGTCCCAGCATGATGAAAGATCAAGGATAACATTGGGTTTGGGTTAATCAACTAATCATTCATGCATTGGTTGGTGGCATGGCTTTGGATTTATACTAATCATCTTAATTAAGCAAGTCTAGAATCTCTAATTAAAGCGTTTTTGTTGTATATGGTGGCTAATGTTTGGAAAGTTGGAAATGGATTTGACTTTAAAGCAGGGATATTATCCATTGGAACTGTTTACGTGTCAGCTATCTGATGTTCACAACAAATTGGATTAATGAAGGATCGATGTTCTGATAATTAGGACAGTTGTTGAACAAAACCTACTACAATTTGTAAGACGTACGACATGTGGGGATTGACTGAAATCAATAATTGGGATTCCAGAAACCATTAACACTTCAATATTATGAACATGGCACAGGAAACAAATTATGAAGCAATCTAGCAGATAAACATATATTATATCATCAGATAATGTTAGCAATTTGTTTCTTCCAAAAGATAATGTTAGCTAATTAGTTTTCTGATTTTGATAATAATTTTTTTTAGAAATGGGCCTAGGCCCTTCAATATGATTGTATATGTGTCATGATCATGTTGGGTTTTTGCTAGCTGGGGCCAGTTGGCCCGTTTTAAAACCAATAAAGCCGAATTTCGTTGTTTTGGGCCAACACCGATTTCATCAAATCCGAAACGCAACGGCCCAGGAAACACCTTCGCCCAACCGGCCCTATATTAATCTTGTTCTATTAGTTGTCTTTTTTTTCTTTTTTTTTTTGACTAGTTCCAAAGTTTTCCTTTTGACAATGTGGAAAGGAATTTCTGTGTAAGAATTATAATCTTGAAGTTTCTAATTAGTTAATGTGCTTCCTGACTAAACTCATTAGGATTATAGATAATTTCTATTAGTTATCTAATTAAGTTTCTAAGTTTTCTCGAGAAGAGCCACTTTGTGCAAATGTCATTCTTCTCCCTTTCGTAGAAAGTATTGGTTTGATCCTCTGCAGCTGCATTTAGAGAGAAGATGACTTTGTTAGTCTGGTCTGTTTTGCTTGTTAGTCTTTACACTATAAAATATGGTCATTTGAAAAGCGCATGTGTGCAAGTGCAACTCAATAATGAATGTCTACTATCTCAGAATTTAGACACTTGATCATTATTCGGATAACTTGTTGGATATTTTATGAATGTTGATGTTTATTGAAGGCATTTGTTTATAAGTGGACAATCATGAAGAGACATATTTGTCTATAAAAGGTATCTTTATGACATAAAGATTCATAAAGTTATGTCTATTTGGAAAGACATGTATTGATCATAAAGTTATGTCTATATGAAAAGACATGTATGTTGATCAAGTATATAAAGAGACACACAAACATTTTAGAGACAGAACCAATAATTCTACTTCTCTCTGATTGTTCTCAAGTGGCTTTGTTGTATCCCAAATACGATTTGTCTAAAATAGTTAGGCAATATTGTATTTGAAAAAGCTTGGCAATATTGTATCCTAAATAACTGGCCATGTGCTAGCGATTCATTTTCTATGAGTACAAAAGTAAAACCCTTTCATACTTTCGTTGAAGCGGCACCACTTCATATTCATATAGGTGGAGTCACTTGTTGTTGATTTATTCTTAACAACCTTTTATATAGCTCCATTAAGAGTTTAATAACGCATCCTCTCTTATCACATTAGTACTAACAACTTCTATTTAGTATGGGACATAGTTAGTACTTTGAGCAGACATTCCAATAACTTGTTACCCATTGAACCTCAGTCTATAACCGATTTGGTCAAGCGCGGTTGGGTTCCCATTATTGGTGTCTAAGGGTTATATTTTAGTACCCATACCACTTGTAGTCTCCCACACCTTATCTCTAGGCAATGCCTTAGTTAACGGATCCGATAAATTATCCGATAAATTCTTTACTGAATTTATGTAGGAGATAGTAATCGTTCCATTAGAGATTTTATCTCTAACACAATCATGTGGATTTATCAATCCCAAACTTAATAAAATTTATGCATATTTCTAATATGCTTTAAACATTCACGATCCAAGGAAATAGTTGGCATTGGTTTTTGTTTCTCTAATTAGAAACCAACTTATCTCTTTGTTTCTCTAAGAAACCAACACACCCCCACTAGGTGGAATCACACATCCAATCATCAAAGGATGTCTCTTTATTTCAATAATAAAGATCACAATAAAATTGAACCCAAGTAGCCATAAATGAAAAACTATATTCATCGCTGCCATTTGAGACTCATTTTATACCTTAATCGTATAATAAGATCATAATCTCAAAATAAAATATATAACATCTCAATTAATTTATATGAGGTTGTACGCCAATAATTTACTTTATGATAAAATAATCATAACTCCCATATAACACAATGCTAAGCTTGTGCCCAATCATGAACGTGTAAAACAAATAATCACTAGTATATGGATAATTTCCATCACCACCATAATTCATGCTTCTAGGAATAATTATAAATTCCATATCACAAATTGCTATAAAGTTTGTGCTCACGATTTGCATGAATTAATTCTCAAAGTCATTTTGACAAATAGAAATTATATAACTTCTTTAATCAATTTGAAGTTATCTCACAACATGTTTATTTCTTACAAAAATAATAGAAATAAACATTAGATATAAATCATATAAATGAACTTATATATATATATCTCATTGATACAACACAAGCATGCACCAAAAAGTGTTACTTACTTCCTTCTATCTTCAAATCCAAAATTTCATGCTTCTTTTCGGTTTAATAATCATGTCTCCATTATTTTCATTTGATTTAAAAATAACCATGATTCTACCAAAATAATCAAGGATTAATAATATCCATTAATTGCCAATATGCAATAAATAATTTGGAACTCATGACTTATCAATATCATGATCAAGAAGGGAGAAACTTGCATAAAATAGCAAAAATTCAATTAGGAAGTAACAAGAAGAAACTTATCTCTTCCATCGATCAATTAATTCTTCATGATCCTCATTGATTTTCTTGCATGTGTTCATTAAGAAAGCCCCTACGTATTACTCCTCAGCAAAGTCAACAGGAAATGGAGATCTCGAGAGGCAATCGACGCCATCAATGCGCACTCAATCAGATTTAAAAAGTGACTTTTCATCATGCCCTCAAAACCGTTTCACTAGTTGAAGGAATATTGTATTTGAATTGTTAGAAAATTTCTAAATTAAGAAAATATTGAAACAAGACTTTGAGGCGCCAAGCTTTCTCAAATATAATATTGCCTAACTATTTTAGACAAGTCGTATTTGGAATACAACAAAACCACTTGAGAACAATCAGAGAGAAGTAGAATTATTGGTTTGTCTCTAAAATGTTCATGTGGAAGGCTCTTTATATACTTGATCAACATACATGTCTTTTCATATAGACATAACTTTATGATCAATACATGTCTTTCCAAATAGACATAACTTTATTAATAATTATGTCATAAAAATACCTTTTATAGACAAATATATCTCTTCATAATTGTCCACTTATAAACAAATGCCTTCAATAAACATCAACATTCAAAAAATATTCAACATATATAACTTGTAATTGTAACTGCCTTGCTGAATATTAGTACAATGATTAGTTCACGACTTATTTGAATTTGATCAAATAAGAATAATTTTATTTTGTCTAAGTGACATAAATATATTTTATTTTTTTATCATAAAAAGATAAAAATACTACTTATTTAGATATATATTTCTATTTATTTTTTTATTTAATTTAAGGAATCAATATAATTTTTTTAATATATAAAATAATCTCACTGGATCAATATTAAAGAAAACAATTTTCATATTTTTGTTAAATTAACTTTTTTTAAAAAATAAAATAAAATTGAGTGGGTATATACTATTTAGTATTTACCCAAATTAATTGGGATTGGGATATACGCCGCCACGGATACTTGTTTTTTTTTTTAACCGCCACGGATACTCTTGTCACCTATAAAAGCAGAGCCATGCAGAACCAAGAAAGAAAGAGAAGAAAAATTGAAAAACAGAGTTAAACCTAGTTTGTTTAGTTTGCGATCAGAAAAGAAAAGAGAGCATTGGAAATCGAAGATGGAATCTGGGCTTGGAAGTCTTCTTAAGATTATTCTTACTAACTTGGATGTTCTTGCTTGGTAATTTATCTTTGCTCTTGTTTTTTTTTTCTCTTATACCAACTTTTCTCTCTCTTTTGGATTTCTTTCAACGAAGAATAAAATCGATATTTGCTGTTACTTTAATAATTTAGAATGATTTAGTTAATCGACAAAGTTAGAACTAGAAAAGTCATGTTAAGATTCTATTTGAACTATCCAAATTTTTTATTTTTACTTGCTAATTTGGATTTTGGGTTTGATTTTGCAGGCCTTTTATTAGTCTCTTGTATCCTATGTAAGTTTTCTTTTTGTTCAATTTTTTTTTTCTTTAATTTAATGCGCGGTTCATATATATAGTTGTCTGAATTTGATCAGATTTCCTTGGATTAATTTGATTGTTCTGTCGTGTTAAATTCTTAAACAGCTATGCTTCGGTCAAGGCAATTGAGCATCCCTCTCCTGTCAGTGCCGGACGTTGGCTTTCATATTGGGTTATCTATTCCATAATTACATTAGTGGAGCTCACCTTTGCCGATATCATTAAATGGTAAGACTTATTTTATGATCCAATTTAATTTGCTTGTAGATAGAAAATTTGTGGCTCTAAGACTATTCACAGAGATTTCTTTTCTGGAATTGCATTGATAAGTTTTATGCACAGAATTTCGATATATTTTGCTGAAACTTTGGGAATTATTTGACTGCAGGATTCCACTGTGGTTATATGCTAAGCTGGGTTTCGTCTGTTGGTTGATGTACTTCAATGGTGCTGCCTATGTTTATAGGGTTTATCTGAGACCTTTCTATATGAACCCACAACATACAATCAATAGCTTGTTGGCTCCAATGAAGAAGACGTTGGAACAGAATGGAGGATCATTTAAGGATCTCATCCAAAAGGTATATATTGCTTCAAATTAACCAATCTGATCATTTAATTAATTGAAAGTGATAATTAAGGAAGTATACAATATTCATCAATCATATTAGCCCTAGAAAGTTTTTACTATTGCTTAAGCTAGTCCTTTGATATTTCAGTTTGTTTAATAAGGTGTTATTCCTCGATTTTTCGCAGGTTGATAAATCCATGCCTCGCGGTTTCATGCACAACCAGGATGATGGCCACAAATCTCATTGATCATTATTGCGCTACAAAATGCTTCTGTAATGTTATTATTATGTAATTATATATATATATCTTAGGCTGCGTTTTGGTTCTTGCTCGAAACTTTCTTATGGTAGAATATCGTGAAGTACTTTTTTTTCCTTTAATTGTAAATAAACAAGAAGGGAAGACTTTTTTTTTTTTTTGAGGTAAGAAAAGAAGACAATTTGAATAAACAAAAAAATAAAGCCAACATAAGATTGCACTAAAACCCAATTTAAAGGTGAGCCAGTTGGCCCATTTTAAAACCAGTAAAGCCCAATGTCGTTGCTTTGGGCAACACCAGTTTCGCCAGAGTCCGAAACGCAATTGCCCAGGCAATACCTTCTCCGCCTTCGCCCCAACAGGCCCATAAAGCTATCTTGTTCTTCAAGTTCAGAAAAGACTTGACAAACGATGGCGAGGAGGAAGATTAAAACTTGAAAATTGAAATCGATCCTTAGTGAATATAGCTGCTTCAGTCAAGGAACAAGAAACTCCATAAAACTTAGCCGGAAACCCTAGTTTCATATAGAAATGGAATTTGTTACAGAACAAGGCAAACAACCGCATCAAGAATGCTCTACTTTGCTTCTGGTTCGTTTACCTTTTTCCCTTCGAATTCCTTCATTTAAGGTTCTATGTAAAATCTTGATTTTTATTTAATATGGGTTTTGGGTTTTGGTTTTTGTTTTAGCCTGCGTTATCGATTGGGAATGTGGGACAGTTAGCAACGGATTTATTAGTATCATCAATGAAAGCAGAGCGAATTGGATACTTAGATGACCCTTTTGTGCTTCCCTGCGTTGGCAATGATGCTTTTGGCCCTATTCCTTGCGGTGACCTTGCTTTACCTCTTGAAGGTGCTCTCTTTACTCACATTTCCCCTCAAATCCTTCATTTTAGGGAGTTGGAGTTAACGTATTTGAGCTTAATTGTGTTATTTCTTTGATCTTTGCAGCTTACGAATCGCCTTCTAATGGACTCACTCTTCTCCAACAGCGGTCTCCCGTTGTTATGGTATTTGCCTCAATTTCAGTTTTATTCATTCAATTGTATTCTCAGGTGCACCTAAGTGCTGGCATGACTTTATGAACTAGGGCCTTAGGTTAAATCTTGTTCTATTAATTGTCTTAAATTTATGAGAAGTTCCAAGTTTTCTTTTTGAGAATGTGGAACAAGTTTCTGTTTAAGAATTATAATCTTGGACTTGAAGCTTCTGTGTTGAAGTGTTTTCTGACTAAACTAGTTAGGATTTTGATAATCTAATCAGAATGAGAAAAGCCATTTTGTGCAAATTTATTGTTTTCCATTTCTAGAAAGTATTGGTTTGATTCTGAAGCTGGATATTAGCACATAGTAGGATTTAGAGAGAAAATGACTTCGTTATTCTGGTTTGTTTGCTTGTTATTCCTTGCACTATATGTTCATTTGAAACGCACATGTGTGCAACTCAATAATGAATTTTCTTCTGTGAGGAATTCAAATGTTAATAATAGTTTTTCAAAATTCAGGCACTCAAGTGCTTGGATAACTGTCGTTTTTCGTATGGTGAAGGATTTTATCACTATTAACTGCCTTCCTGAATATTTCAATGACTATTATGATTTTGTTCGTTAGTAACTTCGAATATGCCGTTAGTACATGCTTAAATATCTTTTGGAGTGAGTGACCTTCCATTGTTGCCCTGATTGAGAGATCTCCAATGCCATTTGAAAATCATTGTGAACTAGTTGTAGTTGTTGGACCTGTTTTTTCAATATAGGTTTTGTTTTCCCACTTCCAAGAGGAAATAAGGTTTCATTCTTGTTTTTCCCTATTACTTTTTCGTTTTAAAATTTTCTTCATTGTTCTTGTTATAACAATACTTGATTTGAATATTGACAACAGTATTCAACTTTTTAAATGGTCATTTATACAGGGGAGGATGGTTGAATTTGCCAAAAACATGGCAAATTTTGCTGCTGCTAGTGGAAAGAAGCATGTTGTTCTGCTTTCGGGCTTGGACTTTGGAAAGTGGCAGAAAATTGACATGTCAAGGTATTTCAAACTGTAACTTTCTTACGGTAGTTGTTATATGTCGTGAAATTCTTCATTATTTCTGGCTTCAATGCATGTTGCATTGAAGACAGCTGGTCACCACTAGTGGATCTTTGGAAATATAGGTTAGTTGATTTGCTTACTGCTCTGGAAATTGGCTGCTGGCTATGCCCATTGTTTCTGAAGTATTTGAGCATTTATCAATGAAGATCGTTTGGCTTTAAATTCAGTGGTTTGCAGATTTATTACCTTTCCAGCACCACTCCTGATGGAAGAGATGATCACTGTGAACGACTTGGATGGAAGAGGCTGCAAGAATACAATCCTGCTCAGAGATGTTGGAAGTATCTTAGCACCTTAGCAGAAGGGAATACCACACTGGAAAATAATTTCCCTTTTGAAGATGATCTAGAAGAGGAAGATTATTACCCAAGTTTACCTTTTGCATCACTTTTTTCTTGTTTCAAGGTATTTGATAATGAAGTACAATGTAAATGTTTTGGTGCATGATGATCCCTGTATATTTTCTGTTGTGTGGCTTACTTCGTAATTTTCTGTGTAGGCCAAAGGATTGAAGGTTACATGCTTATTATGCTATTGTTCAGAAGGGGACAATATGCAGGATGCTTTTCATTTGGCTGAGGCAGCATGCAGACTTCTGGAGCTAAATCCTAGTACTTTTCGTGGTAAGTTTCCTTTTTACTTTGGATATCAATACTCCATGACATCTTTGATGCCTATCCTATGGTTAATAGTTTGGGGGAATGAGGGCATAATTGATATGCTAAGTACTACTCTTCCAACCTGGATCATGCTCAACAATTTGAGCTCCGCAAATGTAATTTTCATAATTGGCAGTGTTGTTGCTATCACTATTAAGAACTTCTCCAAGTGCACCATGTTATCAAATATTCTGAATATATGACCTTTGATGTACTTGCACATGCTATTAAGTAGAGTGCCATAATTATACTTGACATAAAGCATACATCCTTGAGAAATTGAAGAAATGGTGTGTTTCACTGTCTGTACCTCTCAATTGATGCGTGATATTTTCTCTTGAGCATTCTCCTTTGATTCTCTTTCACAGTATGTTTTTGCTCAAGATATGAAAGCATTTTGATTTTAGACTTAGCTTGGTCTTAAAAATATAACAAACACTACATCAAAAGAAAGAATATATATATATATATATATATAACAGACGGTCTTCTAAGAATCTTATGCTTCCAACTTCTGGATTTTGATATGAAGCTTTGACTCAGGGAAAGGTTTTTTATTTGTTTGTCTGGGGAACACATCAGTAGTGAAACATCATTTTATGCTTTATAAATTGTTTATCGTGAATCATGTGCACCTGCTAATGGGTACACATTCCAACAGCATTTCCTCAGTCCTTTGAGATTATAATAATGCTGGAGGAAGGTGTCATTGTTTTGTTTTTCTATTCTCTCAATTTTCTTCAAATGATCATATAATAATATTGTTTCTATTATAGTTGTGGTGTTTACTTCTTAATTGAATTGAAGGCCTTATGAGGGATTCTTACCATGCCTCTCACGTTATCATTGATCGATATCTATTTCGGACATGATCCAGCTGTTTTTATCAGAAGAGATTAAGTTTTTTCTTATAGGTTTCAAAGAGCTTTCACCATGACCAAATAATTGAATGATATTCTATTTTTGTCTTCTAAGTTAGAATTACATTGAGAATTTGCAAGTACTCACAAGTTTTGTTATCTAATCTTTTTCAGGTAATGAGGAGAGTAGTTGGGTTATCCCTTTGTCATGGCAGACTGTGTATGGACCACCACCAGATGTGTCTATCTTTTAGGCTGAAAATCTTATCATTATATATATACTGAATTTTTTTTTGATCAGATATATATACTGAATTTGACAAGCTTAATCTGTAATCTATTGTTAAAGTTTTGGTTTCTTTAGCAGAAAAGTTCAAACATGCATGTAGGACTAATCACATTTTAATCAAGTTAATTTTTCTGTTCAGAAATGAGTGTTGAAGGTTCAATGTGATTGAATGTGAACAGATAAATTGAGCTTTTAAACGCACTGAATTTGAATGTCAAGCACGTATATTAATAGTAATGATTTTTGTTTTTTGGCCAAAAAAAGCGTATCAATTAATATAGTGATTGAATGAATGAATATGGTCACACAAGCACGTGAAAAATATATGTGCTATAAATATTAAATAATTGACACCTTCTCTTATCTTTTTCTGAACCATTTGGGTAGGGCCAGGCCGGGCCCCTTATCAACATGTTACTTGTTTGTCCAAGCTTGACCTGGCCCGATTATTGAAGTCTATATTTTTTTTATCTACAACGATTGTCTCAAAAAATATTTTTATCTACAATTTGTTCATATTTTTAAATATGTGATCAAGTTCTGGACAAACTAGTTCATAATATTTAATCTTTTAAAATCGAATATAATTGAAATTTGGTTTTGAAAAAATTTAAATTTTAAAACATATAAGTAATTTAACACGTAATAACTATGTAAATGCTTTTTGATTAAAAAAATTAGATTGTACTTAATAGACTTTTACAAGTTTTCTAGAAAAAAAAAAAACTTTTACAAGTTCAAAATAAAGTATACTAAGAAATTTGTCTAACTTTATTGCAAAAAATAAATTATCACTTTATATGATAAATTCGAGTTTTTTTCTTACCCGAGCCCATCGTCCAAAAACCAACATCCTTACCAAGGCTTGCGTTGTCCAATTAATCATCATTATTATAATTTCCTCAAAAAGAATATTATAATAATTTAACCTTAACATGCCATTAAGTCTCTAGCACACTTGATACCTTTTATGTTTTTTTTAATATAGAATTTTCACCAACGATATAAAGGTGAGTGATTCGGAAACCTCCCTAAATATTGATCCAAAAATCACAAATAAAATTCATCTAATATGAAGGTGAAATCCTCAATCTATTGTAAACTCAAAAGACACAAAATAAACCAAATAAACTAACTTAACGAATTAAATCAATTCAAACATCTAACATTTAAAGATCTGTAGACTTAAATTCCAAACAGATCAACAGATCTGTGTGGGATTTTATTTTAAAACAAAATAAATAATAGGAAACGAAATTTAAAAAAAAAAAATTGAAGAAGGCAAACTTTTTTACAAGCTATTGAATACGATGGAGGAAATTAGAAAATTCTTCCTTTGAAACAAATTGTTTGGTTGGGTTGGAGTTGGAATACATTCAAAGATTAAAAAAGGGTTATTCATTTTGTGTTTCCTTTGAGAGGCTAAGACAAAATTAGAATAATAATTTTGTTAACAAAAACAGCAAAGCAAGAAAAGAGCCAGCACAACGAAAAGCAAAGAGCCAAAGAGATATATATCAGCAACTCAATTACTCATCAACCACTTGTATAAAATAGAGGCAAAAACAACTTTTGCCGTTATATGTGCCACTAATCATAATAATTTAGATGGTTGGCCCAAAAAAAATCATAATTATAATTTAGATGCAAAAAGTTATTTACCTTTATATTCAAATCTTTTTTAAAAAATGTTTCTAAATTTTATATTTTATTGCCACTTGGGTGACAATATAATCCATGATATTTGGTGTAATGGATTGGAAACATTTAGATTTGAAATGGGATTCGTATTCTTAAAGAGGCTAATTTATTAGCACATATAGAAAGGAATTAATCGTGTGTGCTGCAGGAGCGTTCCTTCTGGTTTTTATAATCCGAATTATTCATATAAATGAATTCAAAATTTTTCCAAAAAAAAAAAGGATCCGTAACATAAGAAGGTAAAACTGTAAATTTTTATCACACACAAAGTCAAAAGGAACCATTACAACAGATAGCCATTATTTTGTAACGGTTGATTATTTTATTTTCTAGTACACCTAAATAAAAACTTCCCATGATTAAACTTATATTTAGTTATCTTCTGTCATGGAGCACGAGCAGAAGCCAGCTAGACAAAAATCTCTCCAAAAAATTCTGGGAAGATATTCACCAGATGCAGATATTATTATTAAATAATTAATCACTTCACTGATGAGATTGGCAATGGCATTGTCATTGACTCTGAAGAGTTAATAGGACCCATATATCATATTATTATGCATGTAAGGTTGGATGTTATTCACAAGATCAATAGCAACCTGCAGTTGACAAATATTATCTTCCAAATATTTGTTGCAATTTAATTAAGACTTCGTTTAGTATAGAGCGGTGTGGTAGCGGTGTGATTGATACTGTTTAGCAATTGTACAGATGAGATTACACTGTACAGATTAGATTAGATGCTGTACAGATGAGATTATTAGAGCAGCGATTGAAACGAAGATTACACTTAAGTTTCCATTTGACCGATGCACCGGTGCACCGGCAAAACGACCGGTAAATCGGTGCACTAAACATGACTATAATAATCAGATCATTATCCCATCCATCGCTTACCATCTGAAACACACAAATCCTGATTTGGGTTTGAATTGTTCATTCATGAATAAAAGAATAAAAAAAAAGAAAAAGTCTCCAAACATTAATCTTATTGATTCACGCAAGTAATGATAATATAAATGGTCCAAAGACCCTTCAAAAATGTACAGTTTTAACTTTTCCAACTTTAAGCTTTGAAAGTTACTGCACATATATAGCATACCTTAACTTAAACGTGGCCGTCTTGCTTAATTTATTTCTTTTGGTTTTTTCTTAATTTATTTCAACTAGTATTATCAATTATGTGTACTCTCTCTCTATATAAATATTACAGGGCAGTACTTCTCCAAACCATTTACGAAATTAATAATTAACTCAAAATTCCCAAAAAAAAAATGTCTTCGTCTTCCTCTTCTTCTTCTTCGACTTCTCTTCCACCGGAGCTTCCACTGAAACCAGTTCCCGGCGACTGGGGCCACCGTTTCTTCGGTCCTATTCGTGATCGTTTAGCATATTTCTACAATGAAGGAAGGGACGACTTCTTTTCAAACCGAGTCCAAAAATATAAATCAACTGTCTTCAAAACCAACATGCCTCCTGGCCCTTTCATTTCCTCTTCCCCTCGTGTCATTTGTCTCCTTGATGCCGTCTCTTTCACTGTCCTTTTCGACACTTCAAAAGTCGAAAAACGTGATGTTCTTGACGGCACTTATTTGCCTTCCTTAGACTACACCGGCGGCCACCGTGTCTGTGCTTATCTCGACCCTTCCGAACAAAAACACTCCTCTCTTAAATACTTATTTATGACCACTCTGGCTACCCGTCATAACAAGTTCATCCCACTTTTTCAAACATGCTTATCTCAACTTTTCAACGACCTTGAATCTGAAATATCTACCAAGAAAAAGGCATCTTTTAACACCTTAAGCGACACCATGTCTTTTAACTATGTTTTCCGCCTTTTGTGCGACAATAAAGATCCTACTGAAACCAAGTTAGGGTCCAAAGGACCAAAACTTGTTGACAAATGGTTACTGTTTCAGCTTGCACCGATTGGATCACTTGGGGTGTTGCCAAGTGTCCTAGGTTTTCTCGAAGATGTTATGTTACGTACATTTACTTTCCCATTTTTTCTGGTGAAATCTGATTACCAAAAACTTTACGATGCTTTTCATGAATTCGGAGGCTCGATCTTGGATGAAGCTGAAAAGTTAGGGATCGATAGAGATGAAGCTTGCCATAACCTTGTTTTCCTTGCCGGTTTCAATGCTTACGGTGGCATGAAAGTTCTGTTCCCCGGACTCATCAAATGGGTTGCATTAGCAGGAGAAAAGTTGCATAAGAAGTTAGCAGAAGAAATCAGGAGCGTCGTTAAAGCTGAAGGTGGAGTGACGTTTTCTGCGTTGGAAAAAATGGCGTTGACCAAATCCGTTGTTTATGAATTCCTAAGGATTGATCCTCCTGTTCCATTCCAGTACGGCAAAGCCAAGACTAATTTGGTAGTCCAAAGCCATGATGCTGCATTTGAGATCAAGAAAGGTGAGATGCTCTTTGGGTATCAAACTTTTGCGACGAAAGATCCCAAAGTTTTTGAGAATCCCGAGGAGTTCGTGGCGGATAGATTCGTCGGGGAAGGGGAGAAGCTTTTGAAGTATGTTTATTGGTCAAATGGGCGTGAGACGGAGGATGTCGCGGCGGAGAACAAGACATGTCCTGGGAAAAATCTGGTGGTCCTGTTGTGTAGAATACTGTTGGTGGAGCTTTTCCTTCGTTATGATACGTTTGAGGTTGACGCTACGGTCTTCATGTTCGCAGCATCAGTGACGTTCAAGTCGTTGACTAAAGCTTCGAACACTTGATCGATGATCATCATATTATGTACAACTTTATTTGAAGGGTGTTGATCAGCTTCTCGGGTTAAATTCTCAGTGTTTATGGTGTACCGTTTTTATTTGTACGTAGCTAATAGTAATAAATAATACCAATACATAACCTTTCGAATTGTACCAAAAAATTACATCATCTCTCGAATGGGTGCCAAGTGCTAGGTTAAATTGAATTATTTTAACTAATCTTCTTCATGTAAATTGCAGTCAACTGGTATATATATTATTTATTGTCGTGTTAATCTCAATTCTCAGAACACTTGTTGAGTTGAACGGATCAGGAATTCAATGTAAAAGTATCAAGTTCAAATTTTATAAATAAATAAATAATTAATAAGAGAAATTTTATCCACTAAAATCCGATGTGATTTAATTCCAAATTAATCAACTCTCGATACAAAACTACCAATACCAAGTGTTAAAAAAAAGTTTCCTAACATCATATAAATAAATATGGTAAAATGAAAATGCAACGAGTTGGAATATATGCATGCTTATAGGTAACATTGATTCAAGAGTACTGTGAGAATTCTGCGGTGTTGCTGTGGAATTTAACTTTCAAGCAAATCAAGAACCAATACTCTTTTTGCATTATTATTCAAGAAAGAGTATTGGTTCTTGACTTGCATTAATTATTATTACTACTATATGAATAAATATTTAAATTATAAATATAATTATGTCCCCTTCAAAGGCTTCAACCTTGAGCCTTTATTTCGGGAGTTGGGAGGACAAGTTGTTATCGGTGGTCATCTCTCGTCTATTTCAGATTGTTAATTTTGAGGATAATTAATTACAAAAAATAATCAAAATGCGCTGTCCTTTACTTGGGTTGAGACTGGAGAAAACGAGAGCATTCATGATCCAACTCCAACACCTAATTTAATCTTGGATATTTTATACTCTCTCTGTCCCATATTATCTGTTCCTTTTGAGTCAAACCAATCATACATTTGATCTTTAATTATAAAAAATATATATACAATCAAATTTTCAAAAAATATGTTTTGAAAAGTTCAATACTTAACTTAATTAAAACATAATTTTTTAAAATTTATTTTTATATAACTTTTTATAATTAAAGGTCGAAGTTAGGAAACTTTGACCCAAAAGGGACAGATAATATGGGACTGAGGGAGTACATGACAGGTAAAAAAAAAAAAAGAAGATTGATATATAGAATCTCACAAAAGTTTGATAGCTATTTATATGATTTCATTGGTTTATTGCTTAGTTAATTTGGTTAAGTTCCTGTATGTATGGCTAAGGTTTTCCTTTAAAAAATTGAACAGCTGTTTAAAGGATCGATTAGAATAGAATAATCTTACATGGAAAAATCCCAATATATATATGATGACATCATTATATTTTATTTTAATCTAATATATAATACTACAAGTAAATCCATCCCATCAATTTTAAAGGATCATAATTAGTTACATATATAAGAATCCCCCATATATAATGTTATTATTATATTTTAATATTTATTAAAATAACATATATGTCAACTCTTTAACCCCTTTAATTCGTTTGTATATCATGTTAAACTTTCATTATTGTCAAAAATGAGATAATTTTTCAAATTTTAATTACTGTTTATTGGCGTCATACTCATATCAATTGGAATTTTTCTAATCACAAAATACTACAAATGAATCCAGCATTATTTTTTTACTTAGGAAGCGGACAAATTTGTTTCTATTTTTCTCTATTTCCTTATTTGTTTTGGCATTTGCAATAATGGATTGGTTGGTGCCTGGTTTAGGTGCAAGAATTTGGCAAGATGAAGATGACACGTCCTGACCCCTCCATGTTAAAATTTTTCAAGTACGTACTTCTATTAACCATTTATATTTAAGTATTTAAGAAGTAAAATAAATGAAAAAGTTGAAGAAATATTGATACCGAAACATTATTAGCTGCTACTCAATTTTGAATTTTCCATCAAGCAAATCAAATTATTATCGTTCGCCATTAATCTCTTGATAAACTTTACGGGACCATAATGTGTAAGCAAGGTATCCATAAAAGTCTGGTCCGTAATCCGTATCACCGTATATATGCTAGCCCATTATTAGTCACATCATCAATATTAATTATAAAATTAAGTCCTGACTTTATGTCATAAGTTGACTCGGATATAAATTAAATTTTTAAAAAATTCAAACCAGAATAAAAATTACTCATTTTAAATAAAACTACCAATTATAGGATAAATATAAGTATTTAATTTTTATTTATATCATTTTAAAAAAATTACACATTTAGAAAAAATTGCCAAAAACTACTCACGTAATGAATGCCTTGTGTCTTGTGTCAAGAATACCATCGCCAATGCCTACATAAGTACATATTATGCTTCTTTTTCAATTATGGCTGCTAAAGCCTAGAAGGAGGGAGGAAACAGTAATAAACAATAAATAAAAATAAAAGTTTTAGTACTTACAATTACACAAAACTTGCTTGTTTTGTGGGGAATGAAAGAAATTTCTTCAAGAAAACCGTAGTTGAAGCTAGCAGTTTTCAATACTCCGGCTAAGGCACCCACACATTTTAATCCACACTGATGACGAAAATGACCAAATCAAATATGTATACACAAATAATGCAAACTGATTCATGGTGTCGTTCAAGCAAGAAAAGAAAATGTTGCTAATTAAGGACTTTTAAATGCAAATTAAATACAATATATATGAACATATATTGTGATCGTATTTTATTTTATATAAGGCAAATTATACAATACACCGGCGGTGGAGTTTAGCAGACTACACAAGCGGTCCTAATGGGTGACATGTGTCTCTAGGGACTAGATTGAAATATTTTAAACTTAATTAATTAAAAAATGGACATGTGTCAATTCCACAACCCGCTTGTGGAGTCCAAAATTTAAACCGCTGATGTATCAAATAATTACCCTTTATATAATACTACAATACAATAGAAGTAGGGGAGGGGGAAGGGAGAGGATACGTCTGCCTCTTTATGGTTGATGTGGATAACTCAATTATTAATTCGAGGGGCCTAGCAATGGTAACTTGGATTGGATGAGAATATTTCAGGATTATTTTTATTTTGTCTGTTCAAAAAAAAAAAAAATATCTGAAGTGACATAATATCATTCTCAATTATTCAACTAACTCTTTTTTCCCCTTCTTTTCATTATTTTGAATTTTTCTTATAAGTTTATGAAAAAATTAAAATTAAAATTAATTTAGAGATAATCAGTTCATCATATGGTTTATGATGATCATGTGAGTCCAATTGATAAGATAAGATGTGAATTGATTTATACAAGTTACATGAAGTTCTTTTTTTTATTCTTGTAATTAGTTATAAGGCGTATTAAATTAATTATATTGCCATCATTAAGGTTATAAATTTAAAAATAACTTAATGTAAACAAGCTACTTTTATTAATAGTAACTAAATTGTCATTGTCAATCAACTTGTTAGACTTCCATATCAAAGAGTTTAGTTTGTATAGAAAGCACATCCTAAGAAAATATATAAAAATTAAAAATCAAGATAAACTTGATTAAGATGATTTCTCGAAATTTATTCTATGTCTACTTCATTTTCTCTAGTGAGGGCCTGCATGAATGAAAGAAAGAAAGAAAGAAAGAAAAACTCAGCCTATTAAGCCCAATAACATCCCTGCGCCTAGCAGATCATCAATTTTATTGGTTTTGAGCAGTAGATTCCGATTTATATTTCCGAAGAAAGATGGAAGGGCCTAGTGTTGGATTTAACTTGCTGATGAGTGGATAACTTTAAGCCCAAACTCAAAGCCCATTAATTGAGGCCTGAAACTACTTGAGTTTTGCATTCTAAAGCCCAAAATTTTAATCCTTCATTAATAATAATAATAATTAATTACTAAATTCAATAATAAAATACGAAAAACCTGCTCAAAGTACGTGGGAATTACCACGCAATTAAGATTAAATCACACATATAATCATATATATATTTAAGTGAATTTTAGTTTACGCATGTGGTATTTTAAATGAATTTTAGTTTGAAATGTGAAATTTTTTTAAAATTTGTATTTATTAAGGTAGATTCAAAATAAAGTTTTGTACTAAATAAAATTTTCTTTTGTTCAGTTAAAGACGTTAATAATTAAGATACGATTTTAACATAAAATTTAGCTCCAAATAATTTTTTTATTTATTTTATGGGTAGATATGGATTTCTAAATATTGATTATGCTAGGGTTTTAGAATGAATATATGATTATATGTGTTATTTAGCCTTGATTGCATGATAACTCTCACAGATCCGAATCTATCTGATTGAATAATCCTTGAATTTTGACAAAAAAAATGATAAAAATAATCCATAAACACATGATTTTTTTAACAAAAGAGTTTGTCATACGAGATCATATGACTAATGTAGCTTTTTTTTTTTATACTCGTGAACATGATATTTAAACGGACTGATAATCCTCTCCTATCCTAAATCTCAGGATTCGAACTCAAGATTTCTCGTAAGAAATCTCAAACTTTAACCAAGGGTTGTCCCTTTGGAGAGATTTTAAATGTGTTTAAAATTGGAAATTAGAGAGTTTAATCCTCTCATTGTCCATCACCATCAAACCAAATAATTAATGGAATTTTAACCAAAAAAATAATTAATGGAATCTATAATCAAGTAATGTCACGGAATATGCGGATAAGATTAAGAAAAATGCAAGGTGAGTTGGCATAGCTGACGTGTAAACAGCGATCGGAAGGGCCCACAAAATCTGTAAGACGTGGCAAAATCATGAGTTTCTTTTCTATTTCTTTTTTGGCCAGAAGTTTCAATTTAAAAGTACTAGAAGAAAAGTATATTACTTACAAAACAGTAGTAAATAAAATAAAAATAGGCAAATCATACAATATACCGGCGGTGGAGTTTAGCAGATTACACAAGCGGGTCCTGAAGGGTGACATGTGTCATCTAGGGACTAGATTGAAATATTTAAAACTTAATTAATTCAAAAAATGGACATGTGTCAACTCCACAACCCGCTTGTGAAGTCCAAAATTTACACTGTCGGTGTATCAAATAATTACCCATAAAAATAAAATTGATCCTAAAAGAGATTAGAACACGTAAAGGTGATCAAAGTCCAAACTCTCAAAACCAAAAAAACGGTTTGTTAGCTAAGCGTATTTAGTATTCTTGGACGTGGCACCTAATATGGAAAACCTGACAAAAATGAACTGTTCCAAATTAACACTCCAAGGCTTCCTATTGGTTATTACATTCTAGGGGCTTCGGAAAGTCTTAAGAAACCAGACAGTCAACTGTTTCGCTTGCTTTTTTGTCTCTGTAGTGTTGTAACTTAGTAAGCTTCGCTCTTCGTCCTTTTTCTTCGTTTCAGGAATCCCTTTTCCTTTTGTTTGGTTTTGGTTAGGTATAAAAGTTAGTAGCTGCTATTATTTTGGTAATCCAGAGAGGCTGAAGAAGAAGAAGAAGAAAGAAAAATGGGAAAGCAGAGTTATTTGGCAATGAGGACTCAGCAAGATGCGAGTGATCTCATCAGCTCCGATTTCAAAGAGCTAACCTTTGCTGCTAAGAAGCTTGCTAACCATGCCATCAAGTTGGGTTCTTTGGGATTTGGGACTTCATTTCTTGAATGGGTCGCTTCCTTTGCTGCTATGTATGCCCACTCTCTCTGTCTTTGCTCATTTATACCTTTGTTCTTAAAAATTTCTCTTTTTTTTCTTTGCTCTTTTCTGTTGTTAGGGTCATGGTGGTGATCCAAACCAATTTAGTGTTTTATATCGTTAGACTTAGATGTAATGTAATTTGTTGTGAATTTTTGGTTATGAATGAAGGAATTGCCCTGAGTTTGACTCAAGGATTTGAAAGCTTTACAATTTTCATATGTTGGAATGTTTCGTATTTAGCTTTTCAGGAATTAAAATTGTTTCTACTACATCTTTTGCTACCCCACTTTGTTTTATTTTAATTCCTTTTTCTGATTCAGTATCTTTTCTCTGTTTCTTGTGACTTCTTTCTTTTTTTGTCTAAAAAGTAAAAACTAAAAAGTCTGTAGCTGTTCTTAGTCTTGGTGGGTATTTGAATTCCTGATCCTACCCTTACCTTACCCCTTTATTAAGGGATTGTGCTTCTTGGATAAATAAAGTCAACAAACTTCACTTACTATCTGTTTAATTAGCAAGGAGAGAACACTGTGTTGAGTGACTTGAGTAGCTTCAAAATTATGATTTTTACTTAAACCAGTTGTAATGGCTTTCTCTTGTTTTCTGTTTTGTGATTAATGCAGTTATTTATTGATCCTGGACCGAACAAATTGGAAAACAAATATTCTTACAGGACTATTGATTCCATATATCTTCTTTAGTCTTCCTTCAATATTGTTCAACCTCTTCAGGTAACTCCAAGCTATGGGCAGAACTCATTCTTTTCTTGTTGCTCAGGTATCCATTTTCCTTTTCCATTTAACTAATGACATATTGTTTGGTGATGCAGGGGAGAGGTTGGAAAATGGATTGCTATTGTTGCAGTTATTCTGCGCTTGTTCTTCCCTAGGCGTTTCCCAGGTATACTATTGATCCAATCCTTTTATTACTTAGTCATGCTAATTAGCAATCTGTTAATATTCATGCCTTTATGAGTTTATTTAATTTGATTGAATGTGTTTTAAGTAGTTCAGTTAGACCACAAGTTTGATGATGTCCAAATGTTGCAATAACCGGTTGAGTTATTACTGAAACTGCAGATTGGTTGGAATTGCCTGCTGCTTTGATTCTTCTAATAGTGGTGGCTCCTAGCTTGTTTGCAAGCACCATAAGAGGCAACTGGATTGGCGTGGTGATATGCCTTGTCATTGCTTGTTACCTACTTCAGGAACACATCAGGGCATCAGGTGGGTTCCGAAATTCTTTCACAAAAGCGCATGGAATATCAAACTCAGTTGGCATTATTATTCTGTTGGTCTACCCTGCCTGGGCTTTGTTGGTTGAACTCCTATAGGCTATAGCTCCAACACCGGCATCTTGTGGATTGTTTCTAGTTTTTGTAAAGTTCATGAATTGTCTCCCTGCACCATTAATTTGTTGAGACATACCAAATCATCGCCATTGTTGTGCCACAATACATGGTTTTTGTATTTTGTTTTTGTGCATTTGTAAGAATCCCATATTTTAAGGACATAGGAGTGTTAATTATACTATTATAGTATCATCATCGTCATTTTATTAATTGTTGTAGAAATAAATATCCCTTGAGGAACCTTGAAATACTCTCAAATTCCTCAACCGCAGCATTCATTCCCATTGTTGTGATGTAAGAAGACGAATTGCTATTATTTTGCTTGTTTGCATTTGTAAATAGTATTTCTTGTTTGAAGACAGAGTGTTCAGTTATATATTGAACGAAATTCCTTGTCTTTAATTTTGGGTATGTTTACATGTACTCTTTGACCTTCTATTCTGTCAGTTTCTCTACCCAGAAAGAAACAAGTTCCCTAATTATAAGTGAACCATGTGGCATATGCATGACTAAAGACAGGTCACAGAAATGTTCATCCAATTTTCACTTTGTTTCAATATTTCAACCTTTAACAAACATGATTATGCAAAGACTAAGAGGGTTTTATGAACAGAAAACACTTACAAACTACTGCATAATTGCACTGAAGAAGTATATCGCCAAAAAGAAATGCACTGAAGAAGTATGCGCATTCCAGTTTCATTAAGTAAAGAGCAAGTATAAGTGTATAACAAAAGGAAAGCCTCCAATGATCTTTTATTTATGTACGACACTAACATAGATCAATTTTCAGCAACACTTAAAATAACTAGCAAGTATATATAACTTTTCCTTCATTAAGGTTTTTCCAAACAAACAGAAACAAGTTTCAGCAAGGATTGTAATCAAGAGACCCATTGTTTGGGCGGGCGGTGCTGATTAACAGTCGAAACAGTTGAATATCGGGTTCTTGCCCTCAGAACTGGTCTCAAACCTTTGACCCCTTTGCTTCATTGTAGAGTTGATCGATCTGATCCTACAGAAGATGTTGGAATATGATTTATATCAAGTCCATAAAAGTAATATAACTTCCACATTTCCCATCAATTAAGTTCTGTTCTTTTTATAGGAATTCAGAATTAATGGAGGCAAAAACTAAATAGCAATGTTCCCGAGGGGGGGATAGAAAAGCATATTTACCTTATAGTATTTGAGAAGTTGAGGCCTTTTCAGCTTAAATGTTGGGGTTATGAGATCCCTCTCCATGTCAAAGGGATTTGGTTCCAAGTGCACTGCTTTTAACATCTCAAAGCCTCTAAGCTGTTGCAACCATTAATTTTGCATCAGTCCAAACAAAAATATTAGTAGTGATTGTTATTTCATGATCAGAGCTAGGAAGAAGAAAATGTTTAAGACACTTATCAACATACTTGATGTTTCTGACCAGTGCTATTCAGTTCATCTAAAATGTACTTCCTCGCCTTGGGGTTTTCACACAATGATTTGAAATCAGTAGCTTCATTATGTTCTGTCGCCCAGTCTTCTAGTGCCTTTCTTTCAGGGACTACCACAGCCACAAGAAATGACTCAAAACTGTTCCCATAAACCCATATCTGACAATTGGAAACTTATACCGGTTAGAGCAATATCGAAAATGTATGATGCTTAAATGTTATAGCAAAGTAGCAATTTCATTTGTTTGGTATCAGCAAAAAATCAATGCAGCAACATACCGATGCTATAAGAGGGCAACGTGAGTATGTATTCTCAACATTCTCCACAGCAACATATTCACCTTGAGAAAGCTTGAATATATTCTTTTTCCTGTCAATGATTTTCATTGATCCATCGGGTTGCAATTCACCAATGTCACCTATAAAAGTATCAACAAGTCTATATGAGTAAAACTTACAAGGAATTAGTGTTCATATGATCAAGAAGAAGTGTTCTTAAAGCAAAACTATGATTAAGTATTCAGGGGAATTCGGCTCTGCATGATGCAACTTAAATGCAAAATTGGAAAGGTTTTGTACCTGTATGAAACCACCCATCAACAAGAACTTCATCTGTTAAATCTTGTCTCTTGTAGTAACCTGAGAACAAAGTGTTTCCCCTCAGGCATATTTCGCCGCGTGGCACACTGGCAAGGGCATCATATCCCATCTCTGGCACTGACTCAAGCCTTGCTTCAATGGTGGTCATGGGAATTCCAACAGTTCCAATCATAGCCATTACATTGGCAAGGGATGTAAAACATCCACCGCAGCTCTCAGTCAATCCTGTCATATTAACCCGATCAGAAGAAAGCAAAGAGGAATTTTCATATAGTAACAACTCCATTGAGTATTGACCACTTTTTATGTTCTTAGAGTGCAGAACTTTGTTTAAGAAAGCTTGTACAAGGCATTTAAGGATTCTTGAGTGGTTTATGCATCTTTTACGTCCATTTCCTTGACTATATAATTTGCTACTTAGAAACATACTAGATGACTAATCTGAATTTAGAGAAAAATAGAGAAGAAAACTTGTTACCATATCCTTGTGATAAATTAGAGCAGCAGGAGACTCGCAAAAATTCCTCCACATGCCTAGGCAAAGGTGCTGCACCAGACAACATTATACGAACTTTGCCTCCCAATGCTAGTTTTACCTATGACAATTCAATTAACTTCTTTCGGAAACTAAAACAGGAACCATATATTTTGAATAAAGAAAAGATAACTGGATAGAAAACCTTGTCAAAGACCAGTCTGTCCAAGCGAGGGGCGGCTTTGTCATGTGGGAATCCTACCTCCATATTCCCTAATTTACTGTTTATAACTTTTCCATTAGTTAAACAAAAGAATAACATTCAAGTAACTCAACAAAGGGTGTGTATCATAAAAACTTACTAGTTATAGGCAAACTGGAACAACTTATTCCGAAGTGTACCACCGGATGCAATTTTGTTAACAATACCTTCAAGCACAAGTTTTCATTAATTTTGCTTAGAATAACTGGTATCATTCAACATATGAAGTTACATAATCTTCATAAAGATAATTGTCTGTATGTACCAGTGTATATACGGTCATAAACTCTTGGAACCCCACAGAATACAGTTGGCTTTAGTTCCTGAACATCTTCCATTAAATAACGGACATCCTGGAAATGCAGCAAGAGATTTGGATTAGATGACTTCAAGAGCAAAAGAAAGTGAAAAAGTGTAAAAATATTATGGCCATTTTGAACTTACCCCTTGCCAAAATCCTATTGAGGAACCCATTTTGATAAAATAGGTCTCCATTATCTGATCATATACATGAGCCAGAGGAAGGAAGGAGAAGTATGTATCTTCTGCAGAACACTGTAATTCAAATTGTGTCACATTAATGAGGAAAATTAATAGGTGAAAAATCAACAACATTATATGGACTAAATGTTAACATTAATGAACAATATGACAAAGTAACAAGACTTATATTTGCTTTCTTACCGCTCTGTCTGTAATGTCTATGAGCTGATCTATAGACAACACTTCTGCCATGATTGCCCTGTTTGTGAGAATGACTCCTTTGGGTTCTCCTGTTGTTCCACTTGTGTACATTATTGTGCATATGTCAGTCTTCTGTTTTTGAGGAAGTTCACAATCCACAGAACCCTGGGGGACAATTAGACAGCAGGTGAAATTTTTTTGCAAGACTTGATTGAATTGACATGGTTTAGATCATGGGAAAACTAAGGGCTAACAATGTCAACATCTTACCAGCTCGTAGAACTCCTTCCATGAAAAGAGAGATACCCCAAGTTCCTCAGCTTCCTTCTTCTGTGTGCTAGAAACATATGCAAAGCTGACAATAGCTGAAGAAACAAGGTTATTAAGCTATATACGTGGAAAACAAATGATGTTAATTGTCAAAACACCTAATGGAATTTTTCACTTACTTTTTAAGTATGAAGAACATGCTGGAAGGGATGATAGAATCTGCACAAGATTACAAATTATGATCAAAACTAGAATGAAATACTGCTAAAACTGTGAACAAATTAGTAATTACAAGGTTCATATAGTTGCTAATTAAGACCACATAGCTTCAGTAGTTGTAAACAGAACTTACAGCAGGGAGCTTGTTCTCTTGAACAAAAGCTATTGAAACTTCAGCATGGTTAATGATGAACTCCACTGCATTAGCACCTGTGTCAAAGTAAAACCAGATGAATTTATCACCTCAAACGAATCGAAGAACATCATACATCAAAATTTAAAATAAGAGGAAATTGTCATACCAAGAGTATCATATAGTGGAACATATGTTATAGCTTGACTGTTGCAAGCCTGCAAAAAGGGGAAAACAAACAAATTTGTACATTAAGGAATTTCATAGCAATCCAGCAAGTGGTTAACTTTATTGGCAGAATAAAATACAAATACTAGGCATGTACCTCCATACTAATGATCCATTCTGGGCAATTGGACCCATATATACCACAGCGGTCTCCCTTAAAACATGACCATAAATATTTTTAGTCAAACTTCAGATTACTAAATGAAGTTAAATTGGATTTTTTTAGCTGAATTTTGAGCTTACAGGATTGACACCACGGCTTCTCATGGCAGAGCCAATTCTCAGAGCGGCATCATAAGCCTCCTGATATGTGATCCATACATAGGGACCAGCTTGCTACAAAACCAATTCATATTCATGCTTTTTAGTATTACTACCATCTTCCAAGGAAACTGAACTATGCATGTAATAAACAAAAACAACTTTAATAGAAGATGTGGGGAAGTACCTTAGAATCTGTGGTTTGTCGACGACCCAGCATTCTGTTATTTGGGTTCCTTTTAACAGAATCACTGCCAAAATACAGAAATACCGCGCATTTCAAATTCTACTTTTTGTCTTTTTGTGTCATATATTTGCTAGAAAAGAATAAAAGCAACTGGCCTATTAGCTCAGCTGGTTAGAGCGTCGTGCTAATAACGCGAAGGTCGCAGGTTCGAGACCTGCATGGGCCAATCATATGCTTTTTTACCTTATTTTTCCCTTTTCCTTATTTATTTATTTTTTCATTTCTATTCCCGGGTTTTTTTCATAACACCTACATTTTTTTTAATTGTTAAAATTTCATTCGTTTAATCATTCTTCTTCTTTGGTATTGAGATCTTTGGTCACCGAATTCCAACTTCCAAGCATGAAGCACCAAACATAAAAAATGCAGAAAATTAAAAACCAACAAAAAAGCCACCCAAAGAAGAATGAAAGCGATATCCAACTAAATTAATTATGGGTTAATATATAATACACCGTCAGTTGAGTTTAACAGAATGCACAAACGGGTTTTGAAGGGTGACATGTGTCTCCTAGGGACTAGATTGAAATGTTTAAAATTTAATTAATTCAGAAAATGAACATGTGTCAACTCCACAACCCGCTTGTGGAGTCCAAAATTTACTGGTGTATCAAATGATTACCCATTAATTATACTCCTAGTAACAATTAAATTGCGAATGCAGGAAAATCTCAGTACTTAGTGGCTGATTTCATAAGATTTGCAACTTTGTTCATATTTTAATCAACATCGCTTTTCGATGGTGACTTATATCCATCAATCGTAGAATCTAACTATATAATATTAGATCTTCTTAACCTTAATTATTAGCCAAATATTTTCAGGGCCAATCATAATACGTCAATATAATAATAAATAAGTAAAAGACTATTCCACCAAAAATAAATAAATAAAAACTAAGACTAATTACTACAGAAGTATGCAAAATTAGTTCAACAAGAAACACTTCTAAACAAGTGAATCAAAAAATCAGAGGAATTGATCTCTTCCTCTCTTTCTAATCCAAGCTAAAAAGTTTTCATTAATTAGCTTCTTAAATAAAATTAAAATGGTATGAACATGTTTTCTGACAAAACTAGGGAAGCAATCAAAATTCTATAATTAAAATTAAGTTCCCATGATGATTGAACATATATATACATACACCCACAGTTACCTGAAGAACTCCCATGGAGAATGCATTCCCTCTGGCAAATCCAAGAGACCATCTTTAGCATAAATGCACCTATAAACCGGCCCGGCGGACGGCTTTTTCTCAGTCGCCGGCCGTGATTCTTCAACCTTTATGGTATATGTCTGCGCCATTTTGTCACCTTAATGCACTAAATTGCAGTTCCTTTTTGGCTGCAGTTTTGCACCAAAAGAACTGAAATTCTGCTGAAGGCTTGAAAGCCTGTGCTGTATGAGGAATGAGAAATGTGATAAAGCCCTTGAAGTTGAAGGTAAATATTTAACCACAGAAAAGGGAGGTGGGAGAGTTAGTTGAGCTGCTGCAATAAATTTTAATGCGAGGGCGAGCAAATTTTTGTAGCGGTGTTTAATTGTAAAACAGTAGGTGTTTTGAAACAAGCAAATTGATAAGACTTTGATGTCCCCATGAAATATTTTGGAAATTTTGCATACTTTGCCTCTCTTATTTATGATGGTGGATGACAGGTAGGTGAATGTTACTCAATTTTTATGAATACTAATTATATGTTTGTCTCTGTCTAATTCTTTCTCATGTTACTCAAGAATCATATACTTATCTTCTCATCTCAACATTAGTTTCCAAATTTATTAATGTGTCTTGACTTGTGAGTTAAGAACTTAAAGAGTTCAATATTTGATTAACCTACCAAGACTTTTTTATTTTTCCTTTTTATTTCTTAACATATAGTATTAATTAATTTGAAAATTAAGTTTGGTGTTTAATATAGTATTTATAAGGATAATAAAGTATGCAGGTATAAAAAAGAGTTTTTTTTTTTAATTTATTTTTGTACAATTTGATCCCATGGTCCATGGTTAACATATCTATACCACAAGTAAGAGCGGTTGAAACCTATGATATATTTTTTTTTGGCCAGAGTTGAACCTATGATATGAATCAGTTTGATTCTTTAATTAAAAGCGAATCATATAAAAGGATTAAATTTATATAGGTAATTATTTTTAGAATTTTTTATTTATTTTGAGAATATATCTATATATATTCATAATTTTTTTTATACCACTATATATAGCTGTAAGGTATTTAATGCAAGCATGTGATGAAAGGACTCTCTTAATCCATTGGATCCGAATTTCGAAACCGAAATGTTCCTCCGATTGCGATTCCTTAAATAAGTCCTTCCCATGGATAAGAAGATTATGCAATCTGTAAATTCTAAACAAATTCCTTTTTTTTTTTAGAAACAGTAACTAGATTAACAATAGATTAAGAGTTTATAATTTGGACAAAGAAAACCCTATAACATCATCCATAGACACATCAAAAGTAGAGTTTGAGAAAATAAATTCTTTTTTCGTTTTTTTTTTTTATATTTACAAGTTAATCTTGTTCGAGCTGGATTGGCCCATTATGGGGGTAAAGCTCTCCTAACAACGATTTTCTCCATTCACAAGAATCGAATCTGATATTTTGCTTAAGGGGAATAAGTGACAAATCACTTGAAACAACCACTTGTTGGTAATTCCTTTTTCATTTTCATGTTCCTCCAATCCATTGCATCAAAAGTATATTTTCATTAGATGACGTGGTGAATCTAATGTTAAATTCGTTGCTAATATTTAGAAATAATTTTAAATTAATTGTAATAATTTTATTGATCGGTAGCATAAAGAACATGATGAATCTGATCCATCTAATAATCTGTATAATTATATTTATTTTTCAAATATGAACTACTGACAATTATCAAGTTTAAATGCATATATATTATTAATACTAAATATGGGAAGTGACTGGTTGAATTTGCTGTACTAGTAATTAAGTGACGGCCAGACCTTGGATCATTAATGCAATAAACAACTTTAGTGACATTTAAAGCATTTTGTCTAATTTAATTTAACGTTTTCTGTCTTATTCGATCTTGCATCACCAATTTAAAGAACCTGATGTGACCAGTGACCACGAATCTGGCTGGGCTGATATAAAATAAAACCATGAGGCTTGGCCCAATCCAGCCCAGCTCAATTCTTCATTATTGACGAGTTTTTTTAGTCTTCAGTCTTTTCTACTTAAGATTGTAAATTAAGTATTCCCTTCGTTCTTATAGAAGAATTATATTGAATAATTTTTTTGGCCGAAATTATATTGAATAATTAATTTTTTTTAATTCAATTGAAATTTTGGTATTGTACCGAAAAAATAGTTTACTTTGTAAAATCACCCTAAACCCATTATATTGAAGTGACTATCTATACTCTCTCCCATTTAAAGAACACTTTCTTGATTTTATAAAATAAAAATCAAAAGGAACAACAATTGTCATTTTGTCACATAAGAATTTGTTTTCCTTCCTATATTTATACGTTTGTTCCGAGTCATAAACTTTTACTTTCACATGAACTATTATTTATGAGGTAGGAAAACCTCTTGCCCCTTTTTCCCTCAGGTTATAAGAAGTATGGATTTAGACACAGTATGTTTGGTTTGGCTAGAGCTCATAAAAAAGTGATGTTTGAAAGTTTACAACAAGTTCCAATACCAATAAGTACTCGGCTTTTTTTTATATATATATAAGATGCCGACAAAATCAGCTAAATTCTCCGAACAGTGACACCACTTGCATCTTGTTTAAGTAATGGAAAAAGTCCATCAATCGGCTCTAATAACACCAAAGATCCCTGTGTATAACCCCGACCAAGATTAGTCAAAAAGATTCATGACTTGTCTATTGATTAGTGGTTCATATATCTCAATTAATGATAGTGAAATACTACGTTTTCATTCAACGTGATATGTGACTTAATTAATTTAATGGCTACATTTCTATGATGCCCTGCCCTATTCTGTTTTTCGAAGCCTACTATTCTACTTGCGTACTATAGGTAAGGTGGAGGCCCCCTCAAGTTGTATGTTCATTCCTGAGATTGATTTGATTAAGGCTGCCCATAATATGTTAAAATACAACTGATTACACAAGGAACAAAACAGATTTAAAGAAATAATGCTAGTACTAGTGTATCAAAAAAGTTCCAAATTTCAAACTTGTAAGTACTCTTATTTTTTGTCCTTTTGTCAAATGTCAAGGAACCTATAACTAAACAACATTAAACTGGCTAAACTCTTGTATATGTATAGCATTAATTTTGTTTTGTTCGTACAAAAAGATGATCCAACAGGTAATTGAAATAAAATTCCGCTGTTTCCAATAACTTGCTCAATTCTCATACTCCGATTTGGATTATAAAAGTGCTAACAATTTTTGTTGATATTAGAAAATTGATGTGTGTGAGTTAGAACTTAGAAGTGTGATCAATCGATTTAGTATATCCAGGGCTTTAGTCTTGACTAATCTGGATCTGACCCGTGTCGCACATCTAGTTATACTAGATGAGTCTCTCAACAAGGGCAGCTGCATACGCAAGATCTCAAACCTAAGAAATAAGCCGCTCACCATTCGATCCAACACTCTTTTTGGTTAATCAATCCATAGTTTGACAGAGAAATTAAGCAGAGTTAAAAGTCTAAAAATGCCACTAAGTGGAGTAGTATGAAAAGGATAACACGTTCTTAGCCTGTCTTCCATTTCTTGGAAGATCCTCCCGATTGTGGGTCACCACATCAAATCTTCTTTTCCATTTCCTCATCATTTTTTCTGATTTCTGGACCCGATTAATTTACGCTTCCAAAATAGACCTTAACTTCCCATCCACCTATAATAAACAGCCACGTCATTATATTCAACGATTAAAATGTCAAACACATAATTAGCTTGGACCCCGTTAACGGATTAGCTTACGTGTCGATGACATATAACATGGAAATCCAATTGCAAGATGAGATCATTCGCAGTGAATAAAACCTCTCGGTGGCCTTAAATTCACCAATGTCGACGTGTCATCTACCCGCCATCTTCAATCGACAAGTCGTTGGGTGAGACCAGACAAAACAGTCAACCCTTCCAACATTAAACCCCTCAAAGCAAACCCCCCAAACTTAACGCCAACATTTTTTAAACAAAACCTCCATCACTTACAGAAACTCCTCCGTCGCCGGTCATGTGGATCAACGGCTGGGCCCCATCTCAATCTCCGGCAGCTTCCCCTTCCCCGTCTCCCTCGTCATCACCAGCACCGTCTTCATCTTCATCAACCTCCTCCTCTTCCTCTTCCACCTCATCGTCATCGTCACCACAGCCTTCGAAGCTTCCAGTTGACTTCAGCCCACCGTTGATCGCCATGGTGGTGGTAGTCGCCGCAGCATTTTTAATTGTCACCTATTCACGTCTCATCTCCAAGCGACTTGTCCCTAAAATCCTCCGGTTTCTCCGTTTCTTCCGCCGCCGCCGCCGACGTCGTCGCTACCTGCCATCAACGACGACCGACCTCGACTCTCTTCCACCATCTGATCCCTTCGACCTCCCTCTTTCACCTTATGGTCTCGATGACTCCACCATCAAGACCCTGCCTCTTTCCCTTTACACTTCAAAAACAAAACCCAACAACAGTCCCAAAGACTGTGCCGTTTGTTTGTTAGAGTTCGAAGACGATGAATACGTTCGAACACTCCCCGTGTGCTCCCATGCCTTCCACGTGGATTGCATCGACATTTGGTTAAAATCACACGCTAATTGCCCACTTTGTAGAGCTGGGATTTTCGCTTCAGAATCTCCTTTTACTCCGTTAATGGCAGCTAGAATTCGTCCGAGCCTGGACGAGACACTTTTGGTCGGCAGTGCTCTGGAATCCCTGACGGAAACTCCAGTCCAGTCTCTTCCGAATAACACCACAACGGAAATAACCGAAGAGCCATCACCTAGAAGAGCGAATGGGAACGGTAATTGTGAAGAAAGGTTCAATTTTGTTTTGAAAAGGTCGTATTCTTTTGGTTTTGAGAGGAGTTTAGCATCGGAGAGGATGGTGACAGAGCCAAACACGGCGTCTCCTTGGAGGTACAGGAGAGGAGGGAATAGCTTTTGGAGCAAACGGGCGTCGCCGTTCGGGTCGTTAATGACGAAACCAAGGGTTTTCTCATTTAGGTATTACAGAGGGATGAAAGCTTCGCCATTTTTTAGACGAAGAGGGTTTTTCCCCTTGTCGGAAAGGTACTCTGGAAGTGGCGGCGGCGGCGGCGGCGGTGGAGGCTCGTCAAGAAGGAGTAAGTCAATGGCAAGCCCCATGTTCTTGAGATCAGCAGCTTCGAGTGTGGCGGCTTTCTCGTCGAGTCGGCTGAGGTGCGGGGATCCCGAGGCACTGCTGTCACCGGAGAGATTCAACAGAAGATAGAAACAAAAAAGAAGAAAGAGAGAGGATTTTCCGAGAAGTAAAAGCAATGGGACACGTGGAAGGTGGGATGAGAGATGGACGGAAAAGGGACGGTGAGAGATTGGGGTCCGGTGAAATTAATGGGAAACAAGCATGCAAGGAAGAGTTAATGTAAGAGATGGAGAGAGAGAGAGAGAGATTGGGGGTCTGGCAAATGAGTCGAAAAAGGGGAAGGCATTAATGGGAGGTGGGGAGCGGCATTAAATGAGAAAATTGACGAGAGATAGACACAATTTTTTGAGCTTTCTCTTTCTTTTTCTTTCTTCAAACTCAGCCTTACCCTCTCACTGCCTTTTGCTATACAAGAGAAAAGAAAAGAGCTCATTAATGCAGAGAGAAGGTTAGACTTTTGGAGGATTCTTATTCTTGGAGGAAGTTTTGGTTTTTTATTATACTATACAATATATATATATATATATGGGTTCCAAAGTATCAATGTTGCTGATATTTTTTTAAATTAAAAAAATTACAGGTATCCGTATCTCTGCTTAACTTGGGGGACTCGACTTTGAGTTGAGTGGAGTCGAGTTTGGGTTTGGTTTGGTGTTTTCTCTGTCTTTCTACATATACACTCTAATTATGTTTTGAGGTTTCCAAATTCCACCGACAGAAGTCCATGTTGGGATGGGGGAGCAATGGAGATTTTGGTTTCAATTCAAGCAGATCTCATATTTCATGTGCTTCATGTGCTTGCCATGTGGGCATGGACCGCATGAAAATCTGGTATTTAGGAGTATTTATTGATGAGAAAGAGAAATGGGCTGTGGGCAGTGGGCAGAAAGAGAAAGTAATGTTAGTGAGCAGTGTAGTGTAGTCAATTGTTTTTGTTTCTGCTCCATTTATGCACTTTGAAATGAAGGCTTCATTTTGTCCATTCAATTTGGTTTGTTCACTTTTTTTCTTCTTTCATTCCAATGGAAGATTATTATATTGGACTTGGCCACTTGGGGAGACATTAATTCTAGCCTTCAAAGGCTTTGCTTTTAAAATGATTTTCTGCATTTCTGTCACTGTTCTACTACTAGTAGTACTCATTCCAAAACAAAACATTATTAAAAGGGAATGTAAGAGAAACATTGTACATTCTAGTTCTACACTTCTACTTGGAAATTTTCATTTACACTTAGGTAAAATGAGATATGCACAAAACCCATTCATTCCTATTGAACTTCAACCAACAGCAATGCTGTAGTAGGTAGTAATACCTTAAAAATGGCAATTACATCATTCTTTGAAAAGTCTTTTGTTTATTTACACTTCTAACCAATATAAGTCACTCTTTCTTTTTCTTTTTTTAATCCTTTGCATTGAGGATTTGAGGTTGTGTAAATATTGAAAATTGATTGCCATTTGCCACTAGGGTAGAAGTCAATTGATCACTTCATTTATCTAGTTTGATTTGGTAATTAACAATCTTTTCTTTTCTTTTGAAACACATAGGAAGTGCGGAAACGGGTCTTTATTGGAGACTTGGGAGACTAACTTAAGACTTTCTTAGCGAATTCCAACTTCCCACCATCTCAGTTAGAGAGAAAATTTTGGTAATATTTATCCCAAAAAAAAATGGTAATTACTAATATCAACATCAACATGTGAAATCATCACCAAATAGTATCATATATATATATATATATATATATGCATATAATAACTTATTAAGACTTCTTTTAGTATTGTCAATGGGAGTTGGCACAAGTGCTTAAGTTTTGGACTCTTCATGCACCCCACCTAGATTTGAATCCCGCTAACTACAATCTCTTATTTGGTAGGCGATCTGTAAATTACAAAAAACCCGCAAGTGAAAATATAATGGATCCATAAATCTCAAATTGAGTCGACTATTTACCCGTCTTTTGAAGATGTAGTAATCACCCCTGCTCCTAAAACTTTACTAGAACAAAAGACTTCTTTTAGTTTTCAAATTCGAGACTTAATATATCAAAATTGAAGCAAATGAACTAACATGATTAAATTTAGATAGTAGAGGAATCAAAATCCAGGCAAATTTTTACTCGCATACCAAAAGTTGGAGAAAGGAGAAAAAATGGTAGTAGACTAGTAGTATGCATGCTAGTGCTAGCTGATTACTCCATTTTCATAGTCTGAAATCTGAATATAATGAACATGAATGTAGATAAAAATAAATCATTAATCAAAGAAGAAGATAAATTAATCTTCAAAACGGAATGCTGAATAAATTTGGGATTGCTTTAAAATTACAAAACAATAGCCAAGTATTTTAATAGGATGTTTGCAGTTTGCACAACAAAATAAGCGGGGGTCCAAGTCCAAAGTCTTTCGACCAAAAAAGAACGGTCCAAAGTCCAAAAGTCCAATTAACACTCTATGAATAATTTTCTCAATTGACCACGCACGTGCCAGTCAAGAGATCAATACAGGCACGTGTCACAACTCTTTCCATCGATGCCCTCAGGAAGTCTAAAACCCCCGAACCAAAACCCACCCAGATTGAAAAAATTAACCCATATAAAAAACACACCGAGAGGAATTCTGAGACGCAGCTAGGGTTTAAGCTTCTCTCTCCTCCGTCGACACAAACTCTAATCGAAGCAGAGAAAAGAAAAATCAGATAACAGCAAAGATGTTCCCAGGAATGTTCATGCGCAAACCAGACAAGGCGGCGGCCTTGAAGCAGCTGAAGATTCACGTGGCTTTGTTTGGGGGTTGGGTAGCCGTGATTCGTGTTACTCCTTACATTCTTCACTACCTGACTGCTGAAACGGAAGAGCTCAAGCTTGAGTTCTAGGTTCCTTTTCCTTTCATTCTTTTCAGGTAACCTCAAAGTCTTTGATTTTAATTTTACCTCTTATTCTTATCAAAGGGTTTCTCTTATAACACTGCTAATTTTGGGCACTTAGTATTAATCTTTTTGTGGGTTCTTTTCAGATTTGGGTACCAAATTTTAAAAATTGTGTGTGTGTGTGTGTGAAATTTCTCATATTTTAGCGTATTTTTAGCGGCATAAGCAACAATCAAAGATAGCCTTAGTATTTGTTTTGCTCACGACGTGTGTAGGGACTAGGGAGTTATTATGGCAAGAGAATGAGAGGTTTTAGAAAAAAGATAACTTGAATCAACTGAAATTTTGTTAAATAGGAGTAGTCATGTATGGAGAGCAATTAAAATTGGGAAGATGGTTTGTGAATGACGGGAGTGTATAAAGTAGATCATGAAGAGCCATAGATTGAAAAATCCTCTTCGTCCATAGGATGCCTTGTCATTGGGGTTGAGGTGGAATACCCTCTCTTATGGGGCACTTTTAGTTTCTTTTTCTTGACTGTCATTGTTATTAATTGTTGGAAGAAGATTCACTCCTTTGGATGATTTCTTTTATTAACAATAGTTTTGGACTATACTAATCTGGTTCGATATTGATAAATTTGCTGTTACTGTCTGGTTAATCGTAGTGCTGAAAGTCATTCCTATCAGTTTTCATGATACTGTCCCTTATTGCCTTTCCATTGGCAAATAAGAGTAGAATGAATATACATAACTGATTCTTTTGCCATACTTACCTAGCTGTAAGTACATCTAATTTGTTTGATCAGTTTGTTAAATCGATATCTTTGTCAAAAGTAGTTGCTTTCTTCAGTTGCCATGCTGTTGGGATATTACATATTGCACTATTTTTCATATACGATGCATTGCTGACAACTTTTATGGTGACAACTTAATACTCCATTATATCATTTTCCCTGTGGCATTTTGATAAGGATAATGAGAACAAGTGCACCTCCAAATAATGCCTTGTAACTTTGCTTTTAGTGGCTTGAAAAACAGATTGCTTCATTTGGTAACCATAGAAATATGCAGTAGCCTGTAGCCATCCTGCCATTTATCTTGTTGTCTTGGTTAATCATGGTGATGCCACCACTCACTAGTGGAAAACTGTAGCTGTCTTTTAATATGATAAATTTTTGTTAAAGTAGTTGTTTTAGTCTTTAGTGTGTCTCCCTCATTCACTTCATCAGAGTTTTGTTTTATCCTGTTTATTGCTGATTTTTCCTCCTTTTTGGTTGCAGTGGGTCTACAATGGGGGAAATGGATTGAGATGTAAAAGACTTTGAAAGTTGCTGGTTCTTTTTCAGCTTTGAGTATGAAGCCATTGTATTCTGACATTAGGTTATATGTGCGCTTACTTTCGCCATGCCTATGCTTATCATTGAAATGGAGGCTTGAATACTTCCATGTCTAATTATATATTTTTATTTAATTGAATATGCTATCGAATTCTTGCTTGTTGAGTAGGAAGATGATATATTACTATGCCATAATTGCCTTTGAGGTCTGAACCAGTGCTAAGATTGGGGAAATTTTCATTTTCCTTGAAAGGGGGATGGCCACAATAATAAACTATGCATTTATTTTATTTTATGGCTTGTGTGAAAGAAAATAATTGCCAAATTTGTATGTGGAAAAAAATACAAAAAATGAGGTGGGGATTACATCTAATGAGTAATGAATGAATGACATAGCAGCTATTCGTGAAACATGTCATATGCAACTGCTCTAGTTTTCTGAGCCTTCTGTTTAGCCTTCTGGTGGCCTCACATCAACATTTATATGGTTACCTGTTAGTATTTGACTTTTGAAAGTGATGGCTCTGGAATCTGAATGATGCAGTAATGGATCAAATTGTTACTGTATTTTATAGATAGATTAAGGTCTAAGAGCCTAGCCTTGCTACCAAGTACGAAGCAGCAGACAAATGATATGAAACAATAAAACAAAACTTCGGATGTTACTCATTGCTCCTTCAAATTCCTGCATTTACTTTAGTATCCGATAACATTGAATACATTTTTTATTGTTAGTTTGCCGAGAATCCTCGATGAATTTCTCCTTTAAATTGAATAAAACCGAATCCATGAAAACTTCAACATAAATGGGCTCAAGTTCCATTTGGACATGGGGGTGGTGTGAGTCTCTGTCTACCGTGTTTTCTGGTATGAATTTCTAAGCGTCTGGTAGTTATATTGGGTCTTCACTAATTTGGGGTCGAGCCCTGTTGGATTCTAAGGATTTAAATTGGAGAAAGCCACGCTGGATTCCAATTGGAGGAAAACTCTTTCGGCATCTATTTTCTCTATTTATAAGATTTAGATTCGAATCTAAGACTTTGTTTACAGGACCTTGATCTCATTTCACTCAACCTATTATATTTAGTTATTTACCAAGTTATAAGTATAACATGACCAATGATGGCAATCTCAAACCTCAAACTGGGCTGTCTAAGAGCAAGTGCTTGCCGACAGATGTAATGCAGAATGTCGCTAGTTGTGGGTAACTTATTCAAATGGCCCAAACATGGGATGTCTGGATTTGGCATCAAAAAGGGAATTTCCAATTTCCAATTTCCAACTCCAACCTTATAAGTTATAACATTGATTTTGTTTAATAATCTTTCCCACTAATAAGGGAGTCTACAAAAGCTATGACATGTGGAAAGTCCACAGCCCTCCTTTTTTTAAAAGCATCGGCTTACCTTGTTCCTCTCCTATTCCTATACACATTATTTTTCACTATACTGAGTTTTACACTTTCATAATCTAAATAATGTTCTTGGCTTTCATAAAGTGCCTGCTTTTGGCCCCATCTCATGATGCTCCCATTTCCCCTACCAACCATATTTATACATTTAGAAATCAGAAAAGAATGGTGGAAAGTGAATTACTATTTGCGAATGATGTGGATGGTTAAAATATATTTTAGCATTATTTTCTTTTCTTAGTTAAAAAAATGTGAATTATTTCTTGCTTTTCAGAAGAATCATTTCTCAAAGTCAAGCTAAAACACAGTTCACTCCATTTAGATCTTGTAGTTCTTGACACCCATTTATCTGCTTCCCCTTTTTTTTTTAATCAGATGATATGATATACTCATATAATATACCAACACTGTTTTTTCGAGACTTGAAAAACAAAATACAAGGAAAAAATGGGAAATGCCTCGGCCTATCACATAATAAGAGAACATTGTATAAATGAGGTGAAAATGATATAAAATAGTAAGTACAATAATTTTATTTGTATTTTCCGCAGCTGTCTATTTTGATTTGAATTCAATTCAATAATTTAACTATTAGTACTTGACTAATTAAGAACATTATGGCGATTCCCTCTTTTCTAATGAAGGAAAAAGTTTTTTGGGCACTGTTAGAGTTTGAAAGCAACAAAGCTACAAATTTCAGCCAGAATAATCTCTTCTCTCTTTCCCTGTGTCAGTTTTGTTGTGCCTTGAGCACGAGAAAGTGGCAGCCAATAGTAATCTTTTCCTTAAAAGTCCAAACTCCCTCATTTCACCTGGAAAAACTTACCGGTGGATTAACAAACTTTCCTTGTCTCCTCTTCCATGAGCAAAGCAACAAATTTCCATGTGTTTGATTTCATGCAAGGGAATTAAGAAAGGTGTGAAATGTTGTGCCAAAATTGGGAAGTAATTGATCGTACATCTTTTGTTAGGTTGCACTTTTTGCCTTGTTGGATTTTGATTTAGATGACAAATTTGGTGCTAAGATGAGCCAGAGGAATCTCAGATATATCAAAGAAGAAGAAGAACAAAGGCCATGGAGGAGGTACCTGGGTCTGTGGGAACTAGCGGTGGGTTTTCTTTGAGATTGGGACAGACCCTTTTTTCTTCTGCTTCTCTTCTGTTAATGTCTTTGGGAGTTGAGTTCTACAGCTACACTGCTTTCTGGTATGTCTTTAGTTTCCTTTCCTGCTTGTTTCATATGATTTTGATGTTGATCACAATTAACAATTGGTTGATTAAGTTTGATTTGTTTTACTTGTTTTTTTTGTATCAATGATTAATGTTTGAAGCAATCTGCAATCCATCCCTGTTAATGTCTTTTACCATTTCCTTGACATAAACATTTCAGCTATTTGGTTACAATCATGGGTTTGGTTATTCCATGGAGTTTCACTTTGGCGTTGGTAGATGGGTACTCTGTTCTGGTAAAATGCCCTGTTCGTCAGCCTGGAATATTGCTCATAATAGCTGCTGGAGATTGGGTATGTGCTGCTTATTAATTTCTGTGTTTCCAACCACACTAGATTATGAATGAATGGGTGAAGCATATGGTAGAATCTTTTCATGACAGGTTTTATCAGTTCTCACTCTCGCCGCCGCATGCTCCACAGCCAGCGTGGTGGATCTCCTCCTCCATTCAGGTGGCTCATATTGTCCGCCAAAGTGTTGCAGTAGATATCAACTGTCTGCTGCTATGGCTTTTCTCACTTGGTTTCTGTCTTTGGCTTCAGCTCTTCTCAATCTCTGGCTACTTCCCTCCCTATAATTCCAGTTGGGGAGTATATTTGTCTGTCTAACAGTTGGAAGGTAAAAATAGAATATGGAGAGTTTTTTGGAGCTATCTTTGAATTATTGATAATTGCAAAATTGCAAACTTAGTCCAACAATTTGTACATTGTAAACAGTGATCAAAAGGCTATAGTATAACTTATAATTCATTTTCACCCATCATTTTATGCTTTAAAACCAGATTCCCCATGTTTCTAAGGACTTCAGATTATCCTCTCATGGTAGTTGGCTATGGAGTTGTAATGGAAAACCTGAAAAAATTGTACCAGGTTATCTTAATTTGGACCGTAAAGAGATGCGCTAAGAGGATTGGCTAATTCGTCATGTTTAGTGTAGAAATACTCAGGTCATTTAGCGTTACATTTCAGAATCTCAGATGTCCTGTGAGGCTGTGACTACAATATCTATTATATCGGAGGGGCGCGAGAAAGATAGATAGGTTGAGATAAAAGTTATAATCATGTCATTTTTGGAACATGTGATATAACATATACATATCGGTATTAAACAGTAGCCAGTTCAATGATTTATACTGCATTTGGAGGAAAAAAAAACTCATCAAGCACTGGCTTGACTTACAACTCAGGAGACTCTTTAAAATACAAAAGTAAGGCATATACATACATTAATAACAATAAATTCTGTGTGGTTGCCTTCTGCTCGTCCAAAGCAATTTGTTAGCATCATAATCCTGTGACTGTCTTCACCAGGAACCAGGAGCTGATCATATATGCAACCAGTTTACAGAATCATGTCAAGAGCTTTGAGCATGGTCAAACATATACTTGAAGCAGAACCAGGAACTCCATTGCTCTAGGACTGCACCTGTCCAACATGAGCTCTTTCCTCTGCACTTTCATTCAAGAGATTGTCACAAAGTTATCCTATAATTTCAGAAACTAAATGGAAGCTTAGATTTACTTATTCCTGTAATAACCAAAGCTTGCAAGCATCAATGGTACAAGTAATGAAACAAATACTAGAAACCCAAACCCAAGCTTACAGCCTCAATCTGAAAACCATATATCTAGCATTCATGTAGATCCCTGGACAATATACTTGTATTCATTGTTTTACTACTTAAAATACAGTTTGTAAATTTTAATAGCAGTTCAAGTCCGTCTCCATCTTAACGACCTCATTGTTAAGAATTTGAGGAACAAGTTGTATTTATTACTGAATATAACAGAGGGCCATCTTAAAAGTTGACTATACCTTTTTGAACGAAGTAGAGGATATTAGCCTTTTACACGGTACCAAAATTTCCAATGCAGCCTTCCAGAAATTGACTTGCATTATCTAAAATGAATATAATAAAGCATAGGCAATCATTATCTAGCAGCAACATAAGGACGAATAAGATGTTAATCTGAAGAACAACTTACCAGTATTCACGTTTGTGATGACAACTACCACTGCTAGATGAGTCTGCTCCCACTTGTCAATAATGGACTTCTAAGTTCTAATTCCCTTCCAGCTCTTTTTGAGTTTCCAGCGCCTCCTTTCTCAGAGCTGTTACCATTTCCTGATTTCCTTCTCTCGAATAACCATCAATAAAAGCATCATATATCTCCAAATTTGGTTTAAACCCTTTTCCAACCATTTCAGCTTGAAGCTTTAATGCTTCTTCCATTTTCCTCTCCTCGCAGAAACTTTTTATCAGAAACACATAACTTTGCCCGGTTGGACAAACACCAAGTTGTCTCATAGCCACTCGCATTATCTCCAAAGCTTCAAGTACCCTACCTTTATCACAAAGTCCTCCGATCAATGCTTCAACAGTTGAACCCTGTGGTTTAAAATTTTTCCTGCACAAGTCCTTGTATATCAACATTGCTGAATCAATATCAGAAACTTTACAATATCCATTAATAAGATTCTCAAAAGTAACACAAGTAGCCTCCGTTTCGCTCAATCCCATTTCTCTAAACAACTCCTCAGCTCTCATAACCTCTCCAACATTACACAATCCAGCAATCATAGTATTATAAGCTACAATATCAGGTTTCAATCCTTTAACTATCATTTCCTCCCATAAATCCTCTGCTTCTCTCACCTTCCCTTCCTCACAAAATGCAGCCATCAAGATACTATAACTATAACTATTCGGAACACAACCTGAGCTCTCCATCTCACTCCAAACCTCTTCCAGTTTCTCCAGCAGCCCTTCACGATAAAAACAAAGCATCAAAGCATTAAAAGTATGCAAATTTGGCCTAATCTTTAGAACCCCTTTTGCCTTACTTTCTCTACCACCATTTCCTACTCCAAAAACCTCTTTATATATCTCATAGCCTTCATTTGGTCCTCGACATTCAGAAACCTCCCAAATCAAAGCATTGCAAGTACTGACCTGAGGACTAATCCCTCTAGACATTAACATTCGAACAATCTTAATAGACCCCTCAAGTTTTTTCATTTGCAAACAAGACTTGACTAATAAATCAAAAACAAAAGGCGCAGAACCACATTCATTATAAGATTTAACTAACAATTCAAACAGTTTCAAATGGGTAGGTTCGTTTTCGATACCTGGAGTCCGTAATGCAACCCGAATGAATTTCTGGGCACGGGTTTTAAGGCGGGCGCGAGACAGGATATGAATTATGGTTGAATAGGAGGAGAGGTCGTGGTTGCAGAGGGATTTCTGTTGGGTGAAGAGGAAGAAGCGAAGGGCAAGATGGGGATTGTTCTTGAGTTGCAGGGTTATTTGGGAAAATTGTGAGGGGGTGAAGCCGGTGGGGAAGAGAGTGAGGACAGTGGACCAACGGGACTTAGAGCGATGGTGGGTGAGGATGGAAGTGACGGTGGATACTGGATCGGGTTCATCGGACGGCGGTGGAGACGTGGTCGAATAGAAGGAAAATGAGAAGGAAGCGGTAGAAAGGTGGACTCTTGGGGTTTTGGAAAGGACATGGGGTTTAAGGATTTGGACTGCCATTGAAAACAGGGGAGAATACAGGGGAAATTAGAGAGAAAAACAGAGAAAAGTTTTAAATTTTACTGCCTATTACTTTTCTTTCTTTTTAAGTTTTAACTTTTAAACCCAAACAAACCCTCTATTGTTATATGTATGTTGACACTTGACACCATAAAAAAATTTGGTCAAAACCCTGTTCTTTCTTTTTCTGATTCTTACCTTCAACATTAAACCTAAATTCAAAAAAGAGTAAATGAAGAAAGTTTTAAGCTGGAGACTATGGATAAAAGCAAAAAGATCATGAAACTCATCTTTCTCTTCAACTCTCCATTGTTGCAAAAGTACAGTACTGCAAATAGTTAGATGGGGACTCTTACTTCACAAACCACTACCGATTATTCGAATATTCCAAATATTTTTGTTTATGCTTTTCTTCCAAAACCATAAAGAGAATTGGAAGAAACTACCATGACGTTTTTGGTCTCTGTTATTATCTGATTCTTTTAATCTTTTTCTTCCATATTCATCAGCATTATTGATTGTTGACCAGGATATGGCATATTTTTAATTAGTAGTAAGTTATAAATAGCTTATTTAAGGTGCTGTGTCGTCCAATAATTGGTTGTTCATGGCAACAGCATAGGAACAGTAAAGAATAAAGTTTCTAAGGGAAAATCTTTTCTTGGACAATTGAACATGGTGAAGCTTTGCTAAGTCATCAACTTATCAGCTTAATATTCCCTTGGGAGAAAAGGCAATGAAAGAACACTTAACAATCAAGAATTGTGTAAGATTATTGTCAACTTAATATCATTATTATATCTTGCCCCAAACCTGCTTTTCTCTAAATTTTGCCTTTTTAAGCTATGAAAGTACTTAACCATTAATTAAACCAAGAATAAATTCCATGTAATCTCATGCCACATCAGTATGGATACAGATGCCAATCCCAGAACTTATGGCACTCCAAGTTGAAGATACAATCATACAAATGGATATAAATTCTTTTGATATAATCTTGTAAAAATATTATTTAACCTGAAAGAATTTTTGAGATGATGATCATGAAAAAAACTGCATATGGGCAGGAATTTGTTCTCATATTATGTCATCCTTGTCTATGAAGAAGAAAAAAAGAAATGCAGAAGGAAAGATAAATATCCTCTCCAAATCATCTTCAATTCAAAAAGAATTGTGTCTTAAGACTATGATTCTATTCCTTCTAACATAGATTTGATGATCTAATGGTCCCTATATCCTTAAAAATTTAGGGAAAGAAAAGGAAAGAAAAATTAATAAATGCTGTACTTGTATATATTAATAGTATACTTTAACAACTTAGGATGAAAACATTCCTAGGTTTCTTTCACGCAATGCTGTTGGATGCTTTACCCAATGTAAGAGAGATTAAAATCCCCACAATACAACCTTGATAATGTTGCTTAATGTCTTAAAATCATCCTTTTTAAGATGCTAAAATTCTTATTCTTCGATCATCATCGGATTCTTAGATTTTCAGCAAGTATAAGATCCCTCTAGATAAATCTTCCACTTAATCTCTTCATTATATACCTAATATCATACTTACCTATGCCATGCATATGTTCGTTTGAATTAGGCTAACCAACTTTAGACTTTGTGAAAAAGAAAAGGAGGAAAAGGAAAATTCCATTGAAGAGTGAAGACAGAGTGCAGGTTTCCATTCATCTGAAGAAACTACTTGATTTCTGAATTATTGGTTTGTCTCTAACTCTAAGATAATGATTAATTATTAATCAAATTATTATTGTAGTTTGTTTAATGTTTGATCTTAGGCACATGAATAATTTGCGTAACCATTTCAATGTTACTTGAATTAGTGGATCACATAAAGTGAAAATTCGTATTCTTTCTGTGGGACAGGACTCAAAATGCCTTATGTCTGCTCTTTCCCTTCTAACACATCAAAATCCCTATGTACAATCACTTACCACCATTACCACCATCTTCAAGCATAATTCCCCCTTAGCTTAGCTTCAATTTCAAGCCAAATTTTTTTTTCATGATCCCCTAATTAGAAGCCTAACCATAGTTTCCAGAATCTCTCAAATTGCTTTTCTATAATCTCTCTTTTATCAGATAACTCAAAACATACCCTTTATAAATAGCCATTTGAGTTTGTCTTTTAAAAAAACACCCCAAGGCCCAAACAAATAAAGCCATGAAATACAATGAGATTTCCCATTTCAGCCACCCTCAACACATACTGAAATTTGAGTACACTGAAGTTCCATTCAAGTGTGATGGTTGCAAGGAAGTTGGAATAGGCTCGCGATATCGATGTTCCTACTGTGATTTCGACCTCCATATGCACTGTGCCATTCCTTCTCTATCGATTTCCCACCCTTTCTACAAAAAATGTTCCTTCCAATTCATGTCAAGGCCACCAGGTGACACTCCTCGTTACTGCAACGCCTGCGAAAAAGATGTTACCGGGTTTGTTTACCATTGCAAATCATGTGGATTTGATCTCCACCCTTGTTGTGCAAAGTTGCCAATGGTGTTAGATGATGGAGAAGTGAAATTGTATCTATATAGGAAGGTAAGTTCACCATGTCATAAATGTGGGAGAAAAGGGAGGAGTTGGAGTTACCGTTCTGCTTGCAAAAAGTATAATTTGCATGTTGCTTGTGTTAGGGAAATGTTAGTGGAAAATTGGCATGAATTGTACTTTGGACATGGGAAGGGTTTTGGAGGAGCTAGTAGTGGAGGTGGTAGTACAAGGAAACTGGAAACAAGAATTCCAAGCTTGAAAAATACTCTTCAAACCCCTCATAAAAGGAGTAAAGGGAAGGTGAAGAAATGCTGTGAAATTGCTGGTTTGGCTCTGCAATTTGTTATATCAGCAGTGCTTGGGGATCCTACTACTCTTATTGCTGGTGTTATTGGAACTTTGATGTCAAGAGGTTGAAAGGTTCAATCAAAATATTGCTTGGACTTGATAAAAGTGTCTGGTTTAATATGCAATTTAATGTTAGGTGACTATGAAAATAGTAGTAGTGGTGGTAATTTGCAGAATGTTTAGCTTTTGGATAACGGGTGCGCCCTGTCTATTTGTGAATAAATTCTAAATGTTAACAACAACCCATCATGGAAAAATGTCATTTTCTTTTGATTCTGTTTGGCTATTAATTCTATGATTAGATCTGACTGAAGTCATCTTGATCTATTTTTGTCAAACATTTTTCTTTTTTTCCAAAATGAACTGTCTCAGATTCATCCCACAGGCCACACAACTAGACAAATATATAATGGCATAATGTCATAAGATGATTTATGCGAGCGATATGAGTTGGGCCTCTTTAATTGGAGATGAGGAACAAGCCCAGATCCCATAGAGTCAGTCAGGCCATCATGAGATGATTCCTTCGTGTTGGGCCAGTTTTGGACCGTTGATCTACATGTAATACAAGGGTCAGAGTCCAAATTATTTATAAGTTGAAAGTGCAAAATGGTTTCTAATTTAGGGATATTTATATTAAATTCAATTTAATCTTAAAAAATTCAGTGCTTAATATTTCAGCATTTAGTTTTCACTTTTATCAAAAATAACCTTAGTGAGATCATGATAGATTACTAACATAGAAGCTAGCACATAATGAATTAGCACCTCAGTCGTATCTAACAAGAAAAAATTAGATCGCTCACATACAATCAGCAGAATATATATACTATATTACCACTTGTGTTCATCAAATGGACTCCCTTCTACCAGCTCGAAGTGGGAAAAAAAAAAACCTTCTTTTTAATAAGGGGATTTATTTATTAGTATATTGACAGTTCATTGTTTAGCAATTTATTTGATCAATTATCTCATTTTGGTGTTAGTAATTATCTTCTATATATAATATATCCATTTATTTGGTTTATCAAAAGGCAAATTATACAATACACCGGCGGTGAAGTTTAGCAGACTACACAAGCAGATTCTGAAGGGTGACATGTGTCCTCTAGGGACTAGATTGAAATATTTAAAACTTAATTAATTCAAAAAATGGACATGTGTCATATCCACAACCCGCTTGTGGAGTCCAAAATTTACACCACCGGTGTATCAAATAATTACCCTTATCAAAATACAATTCAATACTCAAGGAAGAAGGGTGTGCATAGGATAATAATTAAGGCAAATTATATAATACACCGGCCGTAGAGTTTAACAGACTACACAAGCGGGTCTTGAAGGTTGACATGTATTTTCTAGGGATTAGATTGAAATATTTAAAACTTAATTCATTAAAAAATGGACATGTGTCAACTCCACACCTCGCTTGTGGATTTCAAAATTTACACCACCGGTGTATCAAACAATTACCCTATAATTAAAGGCTTTTAAAATTTAAAATATCAAGCTCAAGAAAGTGGCATAATATAGGAGCATGGAGAGTCCAAAAAGGGACGAGGAGTTCCACAAAGCCAGAAATAAAAAGTGGAGCAAAAATAAATAATTAATTAAATATCTTGTTTGAAAAATTAATTAATTTTGCTAATTGAGGTATTTAAAAACAATAATTCGATTGACTAACATTGTAAATTAACCAAGACAAGACGTGTAGTGGTCGTGTATGTCTTCTATATAAAATCAATAATTTCAATAATCTCCCATTGATTGAAACATCAAACATCACGTTCCCCAAAAGGCAGAAAATTAAAAAACATGGGCATATGCAATTCATGCGAGTCCACTTCAGTCGTCACGGCAAAGCTAATTCTCCAAGACGGTAGGCTCCAAGAATTTCCAAACCCAATTAAGGTTTCGAAAATATTAGAGAGAAACCCTAATTGTTTCATCTGTAGTTCCGATGATATGGACTTTGATACCATCCTTTCCGCCATTGATGAGGAAGATCAGCTTCAACTAGGTGAGCTCTACTTTGCTTTGCCTTTGAGTTGGTTGAATAGCCCTCTTGGTACCGAGGAGATGGGTGCCTTGGCTATCAGGGCAAGTCAAGCCCTAAAGATGGGTGGCGGTGGCGGTAGTGGTATTAAAAAGAAGTTTTGTGGATGTGGGATTATGGAGGCTGAGCCTCTCTTGCTTCAGAACAAAAGGGTTGCAAATTCAAGTAATCTCATGGCGGCTAATGGCGGCCACAGTGGCGGCCGTGTAGCTATTGGTGGTGGTGGTGGAGGAGGTTTCGTGATGAGGAGAAAAACTAGAGGTGCAGCTAGAAGGAGACCGGCCGGAAGGAGTTTTACGGCGAAGTTGACTGTTATTTTGGAAGAGCAAGTTGATTGAGTGGAGTCCAATTGTGGCAATATTGCTAGGTTAGTGATTTGCCACCCTGAAATCTTGTACCATTTGATTCAATTTTTCTTTTTAATTAATTGTTATATATAAAACTGTTTGAATACTGTTTATCATCATGAAAAGAAAGAAGTAAATTAAGGATATATATACTATATATTATCCCGATTTTCTTTTTTAAAATTTTCCAGCTGATCATATCGTGACATTAGAATGTAGGAATCATTCTATGTATATGTTAATTAGAATTTTTGAATTAATGCACAACTTATTGTCATAACTTATTATATAATCTTAAATTTAAACTAATGCATTTTAATTAGGACAATATTGAATTAATTTGATTGATTTATTTCATTGTTTAGATCAAATTAACGCGCAATGGATCAATTAAGAAAGAGTATATTTGGAAGAATTGTGTGAATACAACCAAATGTGCAAATACTATATATATATATATATATATATATATATATATATATATCCTTGAGCATGACTTGGAAGGATAGCTTAGTCGGATGGTACCGGCTTCTTTTGTAAATCAAAGAACTAGAATACAAGTAATCAAAAGTGAAAGAGGGGAAAATTAATCAATGATGCATGTTGCCTTTCTTTAACGAAAAATTATAGAATAGTGCTATAAACTTCACTTTCATAAGAAGTTAAGAACCTACTTTAATCTAAAATAATAATAATCTTGATTACCACTAATTTGGTACTATCTTCTTATGCCTTAACTATTAATAGTATTATTATTATTATTATATATTATGTTGATTGATTGTATATATGTTGTAACTGGACGAATGAGGGCATCCTTTTAAGCCTCTCTTGACTCAGATGATTTTCTTAAATACGGTGACTAGCTAGGTTGCATTTCTTTAGCAACAAGAAAAGGAAAAAGTGAGGTTTGTTTGTGGCTAAGGCTAAGTGTTCTGAATTTTTGAATGTAAGGATTATTATAATTATTTGTGGATATTATTACTTCTGAAATAATCACTCTATCTATCTGATAAACTATTTAAGCCTAACCAGATAATTACACTAATGAAAAACAGAGAGTAGACTTCAATATTGACTTTTGGCCGCACAAAGGAAGGATTCAGATTTTAGCTGTAGTAGATGAGGTATTTAGAGTCTAAGACAACTCCATTTTAAACTAATCGAGGTCTAATATGATTATGGTATATCAATGATTTTATACTTAAAAAAAAACTTTGAAAAGTAAGCAAAATTGCCACAGTGACTAGAAAATTAAAAATTTGAGTAATTTGCTCAGAGAAAAGAAAAATAAGCACCAATAAGCTCCTTAATTTCTATATCAATCAAAAAACCAAAAGGAACAATTAAAAGTATATACATTGACTAAAAGACAAATCATCTTCATATATAAGCCTAACAGAGGAAATAACTATTGTTTGGACTTGGAATCTTCATATATAAGCCTAACAGAGGAAATAACTATTGTTTGGACTTGGAATCTTCATATATGAGGTAAATGTGAATTGTGTGTGTCATACTCATACTGTTATTAAAAACAATTTTTTTTTGAAAAAAAAATCAAATTAATTACTCCATAATCAGTGACTTGGTCAAAATCCCACCGTTGAATGAATGATTTGTTAATATTTTTATCATAAAATCTGCTAAGAATCCATTTGGAAATTAAGCCCCTGATCATTCATCAGTAGCTTTGTTTCAACAACAATAAGGAAATGAAGACAGAGCAAAAGACAGAGCAAGAGATTACAGATTTAACACCAAATAAATTAAAAGCAGCAATTTGTGTTATTGACTAATTTTTCTACGACAATGCTTTTCCATGAAAAACTTGAAACTATTGGCTGAGGAACCCCCCTCTCCCGTGGCTTCAAGAGCCAATCCTCTCCATTTCTTAGCATTCCTTCTCATTTCTTTCCCTTTCTCTCCTTCTCCCATTACCGTCTCCAAACACCTTTTAATCTCTTCCTTCTCTGCAACTCCATCTTCATTTACTTTCACCCTAACACCACTTTCCCATACCTCTTCCACCAGCTTTGCGTTCGTCGACTGATCCGCAAACCGAGGAAATGAAATCATGGGCACCCCTGCAACCAAGCACTCTGTCGTAGAGTTCCATCCGCAATGCGTCAAAAAACAACCTATTGCTCGATGATTCAACACTTCAACTTGGGAACACCATGGAACAATCAACCCTTGTTCTTCTTCTTCCTTCATCTTATTCTTTATCCCTTGTTGATCATCTTCTTCTCCATCTTTCGATGATGCTCGGATTACCCATAAGAATGGATAACCAGTTTCGACTATTGCATCGAAAATTTCCTCAATTTGATTCCTTGGTAATACTGCAAGGCTACCAAATGAAATGTAAACAACAGAACAATCCGGTTTCGAATTCAACCAACTGATATAATAGTCATGACAAGAGTTCTCAAACAAATCACAGCCCAAGAATTTGTCTGATGGAACCAAGGGTCCAATAGTAATCAATTTTATATTGGAACAATCTGAAAGGGCTTTAATTGCATGTTCTTCTAGAGCATCAAAGGTATTAATAAGAACACAAGGATTAGGGTCATCTGCAAGGATTTGAAAGTGTTCACGAAACCCAGTTGTGACATAAAAATATGGACTATTTGGTAGGAGATAAGAAGGAATGTCTTTCCATTCAAATGGAGGCAACCCTTCAAATTTTATAACACGTGGAGGAAAATTGGTGATTTCAGTATGATAATAAACACCGGTAAGGGCATTAAGGCAATGGTGGTAGATAGCAAACAGAGCAGCAGCTTGAATGAAGAGAAAAGCCGAAGGAATCGACATGGCACGAGCCACGTCAGCTGCCCAAGACAGCGACATACCGTATATCAAGAAAGTTACCGGGCGTCCTTCCCGAGACAAGTTTTGTAGTAGATTTGTTAGAGTTTGGGACCCCACGTATTTGCATTTGTACATAACATCATCCTGGTTGTGATCAGATGGAGAAGTTCCTTCGTCGAATCCGTCGGAAAAAGAGGCATAGGCTAAGCCCTGGAGAGAAAGGAAGGTTTTGATTCGGCTGTGGCCGTGGATGGTGGTGGCAACCGTGACACGTGCGCCGGCATGTATCAAACGCCTGGCTAGGTGGAGGGTGGGGTTTAAGTGGCTTTGGTAAGGCATGGTTGCAAGGAGGAAATGGGGAGGAATATCATTGGAATCCATTTCTGCTGTTTTGCTTGTATGGTTCATCAATTTCTTCGTACGTTAATATACTTTTAATTTGGGCAAATAGTTTTATTGTAGAGTTATAGTTTTTGATCTGCAGCTGTGCAGTTTGGAGTTAATGTAGAGTTGATATGTATACTATGAAATGGATTTATAAATTTCCACATTTTTTTTTTCTAGAGATATTTGAAGTTTCATATATTAATAATTGTGTTGAAGTGTCAATTAGGTACATATCATGATTTGTTGGCTAGTGCCTAGTAGTAAACAATTAAAATTAGTTAAGAAATGAAATTGTTGTCTAGTAGTAACAAGTAGGAGTACAATATTTGTCCAAAACCAAGCAGCCAGCCTGTGAGACTCAAAATCATTGTAATGAAGATTTTATTGATCTTTAACATTAAGAAATGGCCACTGTCCACTATAAAGAAAGGGAAAAAAAATGGCCACTACTTATCTTATACATTATTTTTCCCTTTTTCAAGAAAAGGCCATTTTTTGTCTTATGAACTCGACCTTAATTATTTGTTCAAAACTCTAACAATTGGATGGTCCAATTCAAGAACACACATGACTCTTGATGTCCATGCAATTCCCATTATAACTTAAATTCATGACTATAGTAATCAACTACGAACTCCTATTACCTTATTGTTGTCATTTGTACTGATTAATTGTCAATTCGCAACCAAATTAATTATTGAACTATGGCCGGCTTTTAACTTTTATTTCCTTCACTTAATATATTTAAGGAGTTTTTTTTTTAATCCTAATAATTAAGAAATCATAAGAGAGAAAAATACAGTCATTATGTCCAAAATCTTTATGGCTTAGGTGTTATAATTTGTCACAACCTAGCACTCATTATCACATTAATTTGAATTTTAGATTAAAAGATCAAAAACATCAAATCCCAAATCGCATATCTTATATCTATGAATCAAATTTTGCTTATGGTTGATATATATGTGTGGGCTCATGATTGATGAGGTCTTTAATATTTATTTATTTTCCCTTTTCCAATAATAGGGCAATAGATCTACCATTGACTTGTACAAATTAGAAAAAATTAAGGACACCCAAAATTATATATATTATCCAAAAAGATACTTATGGAGTATATGCTAGCTATACGTACCAAATAAAGGTATACTAAAGAAGTATACATAAGTAACCAAAATCTAACAGAAAAATATAGATAGCTAGCCAACAAAAAGTTTACTTGAGAAATGGGATGATGATATGGAAATGTTTTTAAAGAGACAGCCTGGCGAAATCTGTCAGGTTGAACTAACTTGAGTTTCTCTTTATGTTCATGAAGATCTAACATAAAGTAAGACATGTACTTTAATAAAGTTTTTATTAATTTCCAACCATAAATACATATAAGAAATTGTAGCCTTTTCTTTTTTGAAACAAAAATTGGAATAAGAAGCCAAATGGGATTGGAATTCTGGGATTTAGAGTGACAAAAATGAGATTATGGAAAATGTTTGAATTATATATAGGGTTAAGATCACTTGATTGCCAAACTAAATTCCCTATGCTTTGGCAATGGAATTGGAAGGAATATTAATCCATTTTATTTTACAAGTTTAGGCAATCTTTGACTTGATTGAACCCAAGGCAAAGCCGACGTAGGCTTTGATATATACTTCTAGATAGCATAGAAAATTTGCTGCTTACAATTAAATATTACACCACCAAATTAAGGTCCAAGGCTTTCATGCTAACTCTAACTTTCTTGGATTGCTTTTTTTTGCCCCTCTGGCCAAACATATAAGAAAAGTATATTCGATTTCATTATGGCAAATTACACAATACACCGACAGTGGAGTTTAGCAGACTACACAAGCGGGTCCTGAAGAATGACATGTGTCCTCTAGGGACTATAGATTGAAATATTTAAAACTTAATTAATTCAAAAAATGGATATGTGTCAACTCCACAACCCGCTTGTGGAGTTCAAAATTTACACCGCCGATGTATCAAATAATTACCCTTTGATTAATAGAGCGAATAATTAGAATAATAAGGATGTTGTGTTTCCAGTTTCCACGTATCTATACTAATTATAAAGGCAAGTCCTGAGTTTGTGTCACGAGTTGACTCGGACACAAACTTAATTCTTAAAAAATTTAAAACAAAATAAAAACTACCCTTAAATAAAACTACTCATTAAAGGATAAATATAAGTATTTGAATTAGGCAAATTATACAATACACCGGCGGTGGAGTTTAGCAGACTACACAAGCGGGTCCTGAAGGGTGACATGTGTCCTCTAGGGACTAGATTGAAATATTTAAAACTTAATTAATTCAAAAAATGGACATGTGTCAACTCCACAACCCGCTTGTGGAGTCCAAAATTTACACCGCCGGTGTATCAAATAATTACCCTTTGAATTTTATATATATTATTTTTTTAAAAGTAAAAAACTAACCATTTAAAAAAATAACTGACAAAAACTACTCAGTGAGTGCCCTGTGTCTTGTATTCCTTCAAATCAGGGCCATTTTGCTTTTATTCAAGTCATAATATTCTCAAATCAAAATACTACTGCCAGTTAAAAGAAACATTAATTATAATTATAAGCTACTAGATTTTAACGGATTCCCAGAACATTTCTTATTCCTTTCAAATTTCAACTAATGACCAAACATTATTATTAGTTAAACCTATAAGAACCGGATTTTGTGATTTGGTGTCGAATAAACGTTAAACTTTATTTCGTATACATGTTTAACTGTCTTTGACCATTTTTGTTGTTAAATTAAGGCAAAAAAACGTGTCTTTCGTTTTCATTGATAAAAGCCAACAAATCATAACAAGCCAAAAGATGAAAGGAACACCAAATAAGAGGATAGGAAAATCGGTTTTGAGTGAAATGGCCCATCACTACTTTGTGTTAAAGAACAGAAGAAGACATCAACACAAAAAAAGAGTGAAATGAATAATTGAGACAGATTAATTAACATGGGTCCCTAAATGAAAATGAAAATGCGAAAGAAACTAATTTCAGAAGCACCACAAAAATGAAGAAAGAAAATAAGCCAATTGGGGAATCAAAAGTTTTTATTATGATGTCAATCTCATATCTCTATCGGATATATTATGTTTTCCCCTGTTACTGACCTCGATGCTTCTTAATGGGAAACCATGTCTGCAGCATCTCATGGCAAAGGACTCGGCAACGTGTTCAAAGATGTTGTACCCATTACACTATTTCATGAAATTGTATTGAATTTTGCATCCCCTCCATAACTTTCTTCTTTCTTCCTATCATCATTTCATTCCTCTCCCTTTTTCTTTTTCTTTTTCTTGGTTATTCGGATTGGAAAGGCTAATTTTAGGTCACATTTCCTCTTTATAAAGTTGTAGACTCGATACCAATATTTATTGGGTTGAGTGGAAAGAGCTTAATACCCCTTAAAAAAGGGTCTTGGATTCGAATTTTGTGAATGCAGAAAATAGGTGTGGACAGAGATAATTTAGCTACCAGATACTAGGGATTTGTACAGGAAACAAATCATAAACTCATCCAAAATAATCATGTTACTACAAAGTTTAAAGCATTTTTAGGTTTCAGCCCTTCAATTATATTCATTTCTGCTTGATCTTGTAGGAAAAACTTGCTAAACAAGAAATGAAAATAAGTTGAGTTTCCTCATAATATGCTAAACTTGTAGGCAAAACTGAGCAAATAGACTAATAGCAAGATCTCCACAGAAGAAAAAAGAATGTAATCTTTTGGGACTTTGACAGTTAACTAATTAGAAAAGGAATGGCATAAAACATAAAAAATTAAGGAAAGAATTTAAGAATCTTAGCTAGTGACTCTATGATTGACCATATTCACCATATCTACATCCATTCTTTTGTTTAGCAGCCACAAATCCCATAATTATTGCATGTTTACAAGTTTACATTTAAAAAAATGAACACACTTTCAAGTTTCTAATAAATAATACAAAAGAAATATAAAATACTGTTGGCTTGTCAATCTTGGTCATGTAGCAATCCTCATGGTTTTGCTTTTCCCTGCCTATATAAAGCTCAAAGCCATAATCCTCTTTGCTTCATCCCACCCAACCCACTTTCATTTCTCTTTTCCTCTATCTTTCCAGCAGGCTTTTGCCTTTCTGTCTTTCTTTCTTTCTAAACAAATAGATCATCAAAATTATGGGTAATTGTGCTTCTTCTCATTACACGACAAAGAGTGGCAACTTACCACCCACAACCAAAATCATACATCCCGATGGAATGCTTCAAGAATTCAGGCAACCCATCAAAGCCAGCCTTGTTTTGTCTCAGAATCCAAACACTTTCCTCTGCAACTCTGAGTTAATGTATGTAAACTCACTTCTGCCTCAGGTTCCTGAAGACGAAGAACTTCAGTTGGATCAAATTTACTTTCTCATGCCATGTTCTAAATCTCAAGCACAACTTTCTCTTCAAGAGTTATGTTCTCTTGCCATCAAGGCGAGTTCAGCACTCTCTCATTTGGACAAGATTTACTCTTCACAAAAGTTTTTGAGGTTTTCTGATGAAAATGGAGCAGCAGCAGCAGGATTCAAAAATATTGTTGGAACTCAAGGATGTTGTAAAGTTCCCATTGGATTTAACAATATGATTGTCGGAATCAATTCCCCTACAAGATCAGGCAACTCGAAATTTGTCTTCTAAGTGAATCTTAAGAAGAATTTCTTAAGAAGAATTTTCTCACGAAGTTATCTTTCTTAGTAGGCATCGATTCATGCTTGCTAGACTCCAAATTGTTGTAATATCAATTCTTGGAATAGAAGTCATTACCATATTGATTACAACACTTAAAAGGGTTGTTAAAGCTTTGGATTTGGAAGAGATGATTGAATATTGTATTAAAAATATAAATATATAGCAAGAAGCCTTATCTTTGCAGAAGCAAATGTGCTGTATATCCTCTGTATATGTATGATATGTTAGTACTTAATTTTTTATTTATATAATCATTCTTTTTCTGCAATTTTTTAAAAGGCAAAAGATCTTTAGTGCAATGCATATATGTGATTCGATCAACAATTGCAAATGCTAGCATTACTCTTATTATTAAATTATTATTATTATTATTGTTTTGTTTAATTAATTTGAAAGGGATAGTTGCTTTATCATGAAAACCACTTTACATGGCTATTATATGCAGCAAAATATTTGATACAATCTTCTTTAGATTCGAAAGCAGCTTCATATAAATTTAATATTTGGAACAATTAGCTTAATTCCAATATGTTACATGTGACATTTTGTACTGCAAAATGAAGCCAGGTGAGGAAGAAAATACAAAATGGCCCACCTCAATCCTTTCTTAGGAGTTCATTAAGGCTTATAGCAAGCTGGTTTTCATTTTTTTCTATTTAATTTTGCAACAACCATTGAATAATTGCCATATATTATATGATGGTATTGCATGTGAAGTATGTCTTCAAGTAGGAACCAAGAAAGAGCTGCAGATTTATCATTTCTATTTTCTTGTGATTCTAACTAGTATAATTTTTTTTTTCTTTTCTTTGAAAAATTTAGCATTTCTGTTTGAGCAATTTGTCTCATGAAATCAAGTGGGTCCTTTGAACAAAAGAAATCAAGTGGGTCATTTTTCAGAATTGAATATACTTCTCTCTTCTGCAATTTAATTAATTTTTTGAACCCAAGTTGAAGTGTTGGGTTGCTGTCATGAAAAAACAGGGAGGGAGAGAAAAAGGACAGATTACAAAAATTCATTTATATCAATCACTCTGTTCATTAATAAGATACATAAAAGGACAAAAAAATACAGAGACAGGCAAACCATAATATATAAAATGACTGGAGTGAGTGAGCAATAGCTATGTAATGTAGTGATTATGGTATTTTACATGACTGATATTTCAGCTTTATTATTGAATCCAGAGTAGGAATTTGGTATATCAAACTTGAGAGTCAGAGCAGGCCTTCATTTCTATCTTAATGGCAGCAACCAAACGATCATAAGCTTCACCCCATGCATTTTTCATCTCAACTGACCACATTTCTGGCACTGCTTCCTTTATGGTCTCCAGAAGAGCAAATTTTGTGACCTGCAATTAATATATTAATTTGCTAATATCTGTCAAATTTTGTTTTCTTTAATTAGTTCCCTTTGAATTTGAACATATATAAAGAAATGAACCTTGATTTCGAATTGATCACATGAAAAGCATATATACCTCAAAATGTTCATCAACTACTCCATATTTGAAGTGGGTTGCCCCCAATTTCTTCAAACTCGACTCCCTCACCGTAACTTTGCCTGCTTTGCGGAGTTGAACTGCAGATTCACATGTCTGCAATACAAATATGGAAAGGATTGAACCCAGTAATTTCAATATGGAATATGAAATGAAACCCGGCAGGGATTTTCAAGTTTCTACTTAAAATTTCAGTTTTACTTACCATAACAAAGACAGACATGGCATGGGGCTTGAGTTTTTGGTTCTGTTCCAAAGGAACATTTGAGTCTCTCAAGAATGGGAACATCTTCTGGGCTGATGGTGCAATCTCAAAGATCCTGCCCCATTATTCAATGCAATAATAAGTAAATTAAATTTAACTCAATCCAAAAACAAGTGAAACTTGTAAATGAAAAACACAAAAAACTTACTTCAAGAAGAATTTGAGACCCAATTCAGCTGCATTCTTCTTCATTGCAGCCCATGACTTGACGACCAGAGCTTCTTGCTCTTCAGTGAAAACTTTAACTTCATAAGTAGTCATTGCTCGTAAAATCCCTGATTTTAATTTAATTGAACACAGATATTAATTTTGAAAGTTGTTGATGCTAATGGCAATCTTGCACAATGCTTATATACAAACTGCCGGTGGCGATAAGATTAACCCTTCATGGCTTTGGGGAGCCATTTTTAGCTGGCCACCGTAGACCATAAAAATATCAGCAGCCACACGACATTGTTTCAAAACCAGGGGCTTCGCCGGACTTTAGAGAACATAGTTTTTTGGTTATTTCAGTTTCCAAAACTTGAGTGCAGAATGGTGGGCTTGACCTTTTGATAATGTCTTCAAACTGAACCTTTCTTCTGCTTAAATTATTATATAAAAAATGTCAAGTGTATAGTCTAGTAATGCCTTGACCTATAAAAAAGATATGATATCAATCTTTGAAGTTAAGTTTCAACAGGATAATATTCATTATTCATTGACATTGTCACAGTTATTGTACAATTTGATGAAAATCATTCAAAATTTGATTGACAATATATGAATAATAATAATCCCATGAGGTCATGATTCATGACCTTTTATTTCATCAGGGGTGTGAATCATAACAAATTCTGTATTGACTGCAAATTTTGGTTGTGTAGGCGGCATGAGAATTGCTAATTTGGAACTGCCTATGTAAAGTCACTTTTTCCCAATATTTTAACAATATAATATGTAATGGTTTTCTTTCAGTTTGAAGAAACAGAAAGTGGTAGAACTTTTGTATTGCTATGACCGACATATTGGAGGTAACTGGAATAATCTGGTTTGGTGAAATGACCCAAATCGGTGTCATTGGAAAGATGCAGCCGCTCTGTTTGAGACATAAAGGATTTCAAGTACTTAAGTACAAACGGTTGGAAGTTAATGTTTTTGAGCGGTTTGTCTTAACCCATAGCAGAGCAAACCAGAAGTCAATTTAGTTACAGAAATTTGGGTAAGCTCCAAACTAGACTGAATTAATGAACATTGTTGCAGTAACTCAAAACCAAAATTCTCATGGGAGAGCAGATAGTCAAAGTACTGTATTTGGAGAAGATGGAGTTACTAATTAAGACAAGATTAAACAAATCTTTATTTGAATTCAAGAACAGGACTAGAAGAAGTTTCCAAACTAAAGCATATCTGTTTGAATACAAGGAAGTTAAGAAGGAGGGTTCATTTCAGTTTTAATAGCAGCAGCCAGCTGATCATAGGCTTCTCCCCAAGCATTCTTCATTTCTGGAGACCACATTTCTGGTACTGCTTCCTTTATTGTTTCCAACAATGCAAATTTTGTTACCTGCATAATACACAGAGATATGTTGTCATTGACAATGGCTAACTGCTAAAGAGGAAATTCACTTCTAATTATAATTAGGCCATGTATGTATTCTAAGCAAGATCAAGGAATAAGCCTCACTGCATTAATTTTACCTCAAAATGTTCATCAACAACCCCATACTTGAAATGGGTGGCACCTAAATCTTTCAGACTGGATTCTCTCACTGTAACTTTGCCTGCCTTTCGAAGTTGGATAGCTGATTCACATGTCTGCAGAGCAGAAGTTAATATGAATTACTATTTACAAGTTGGGCAATTAAGAAGATAATAAATGAGAGAAATGAGATAAGGGAAAAAAAAACAAAGGGAATCAACTGACCATAACAAAGACAGTCATGGCATGGGGTTTTAGTTTTGGGTTTTGCTCTGGAGGGATATCAGAATCCTTCAAAAATGTAAACAGCTTCTTAGCAGATGGGGCAATCTCAAAAATCCTGAAAATTTTTCAATTCAATAACAACTTAGTATAATAGTACTAGTCTGTAAATTTGATTCTTGATCCATTTATAGATACCATTACATCACACGTATATATAGTACATATTCTATCCTAATTAACAAAAAAAAGGGAATCTTGATGTTAGGAATGGATATCAGTCACTAACCTCAAGAAGAACTTAAGACCAAGTTCAGCAGAGTTTTTCTTCATCGAATTCCATGATTTGACAACCAGAGCTTCCTGTTCTTCTGTAAATGCCCTCACTTTGAATCCTCCACCTCTCTTCACACCTTTTCCGTACACAGACATAGCAGAAAAATCAATAACCAAAAATTCCTTCTGCCAATTAAGTGGAACAAAAAGAAAGAGAGACAGAGAGAAAAACAGAAACTTACTTGTGATTGGTCTTTGAGTTTTGCAGACAAGATCCGTCCATGATCCATTACTCTTGGCCCATGACAACTCCAGAAATTGATGATGATGCATGAGTTTTGACCCATAGTTTCGATTTAAGCAAATGTTGGAAACATTCCTTCCATCGTTTAAGTTGATCCCAGCTGCAGGAAAAGATCAGTAATAGTAGTGTTACAGAAAAGGTAAAGAAACAGATAAATAGTTAGACAAATGAAGAAATGCTAAGTTGCTAACCATTAGAGAAAAGCATGGTAGTAGCTTTTGGAGCTGAAGTGGTACTTGGAATTGGATTCATATCTAAGATTTGAAGAAAAGTATGGATGCGATGAGCAGAGTTTAGTCTATTCAACGTTGGAGCAGTTTTGCAGTAGTAGGTTCAATGCTATTATATCAGGAGTTACTCTTTAGTTCCTAAAGAAGAAAAATGTAAGTTGGGGCTTACAATAGGACAAAAACACTAACCTTTCAGTGTACGAGAAAGCCAAAGTTATTTATTCGTTTACTATTTTAGTAGTAATTCGGTGCATGTCCTTGAATTTGTATTAAAGGCTTGGAACAATGAACACGGCGTCTCATTATCTCTAGATGGAGTGGAGTGGTTAATTTAAAATTAAAAATCTAACAAATGGAGATTTGAGAATCCAGGGGAGGTCTCATCTCTGCAAGACACCCATCTGCTTTAAGCTTTATCTTGGCATAAAAAATTGGGAAAAAGTATGTACTTTTCGAGGCATTCTATGCCAGGTCTTCATTTCCAATTGAAGATTTCTTGCATTTTTACATCCTTTATCCAAATTCACAAAAACAACCTCATTTAGAACTTTGAAAATTAGAAAAGCCGAAAGCTGGTGAAGTTAACTTCATTACATCTAATAAGGAGTAACAACAAGAGTTATACACACGAGTAGTTTATATATCACATTAACCGCACCCATAATTTACATCTGGCTTTGCAATAATAGACTCAAATGGTACCTCAATCCTCTCCTTAACCAAGCATCGAGCTTCCCCATTCTCCATCACCATGACTTTCCCAGGTGGACATTGAACAGTGGAATTCTTTTCTTCATTTGCCCGCTGCTGATGCATGCCCAAAAGCTTGAGAGGGGTACCTTTCCTAAGGTTTGGCACAAAATTGGATAAGCTTAGTATATATATTACACCAACAACCGGAAGCACTGTCTTGACTGCTGAACTCAGGATGTAGCCTAACCCTTTCCTCGAGTTTTTGGATTCAACTTGCTTAGAATTCTCCTCTTCTACCGTCAGGTTCTTCTTTGGGTCACCAGTTGGAACCCCATTTGGCAAAGACTTATACGTTGACGGTAACTGTGACACGTAGCCGTTATCCAAAAGGAAGGATTGTGCAATGCGACTTGGATAAGGAGGAAGGAGAAGATCATTGTTGTTCTGCACTTTTTCACTAGCAAAAGCAGAAGCCTCAAGAATTACTTCCAAGTCCTTCCCTTGATATTCTTTCAGCTTATCCAATAGCAATCTTCGGCTACAATCAATCTCAGCAAGTGCAACTTCCTTCTCATACTGTTGCTGATGTTGCAGATTCTGGCAAGTGGAGAAAATTTCAATTTATGAACTATTAAATCATAAGGATCCCTATGCTATCAATACATGTTTCTATTTCTAAAGTATAACCTTGTTGTGCATGCAAGGACATAATAAGCAAAGAGATAACAAACACAGTTCAGATAGCATCCAATAAGTTTATTGTAGAAGAAAGTAAAAGACTAACAACCAATGCTTCGAATTCTTTGAGGTTCCACTCTCCCTCAAGTAACTTCATATAGACATTTATAATGCCCCATTCCCAAAAAACATGCAAAAATATCTATATGGTTAAAGCCTATATGTCCTGATCTTGTCAGTGACCAATTGCTCTACTCATGTATCAGAGGATGCAGCCATAATGAAACAGAATGACTTAAAATGAGTTTCCATACTTCTCTTCGCACTCAAACCTGTAAACTAGTCCACAGAAGGAATACATTCTCATTTCTCAGATTCTTTTTAAGTTCGAAATGTTCAAGCACTGAAATAATTCTCACAAATACATTTATAACTTTTGTTACATAAACCCAATTTCCCTTACCTAGTTTCCTATCGTTCCTTAATGTTACCCAAAAGCAGATGACTAGCAATAACAATGGTATTGTGCAAGGAAAAGTAAATAAATTTTTAAATTGGTCACCTCTAAACAATCACTAGCAAAAAAATACCATGTGGGAAGCTGTATATGGTGGAAATGATTCAACACATTCAGACATAGAAACTAAAGTTAACAAATTCAGAGGCTATTTATGTAGTTTTATTGTAAAAAGCCAATCTAAAAACCACAACAAAAAAGTTCAAACCATCTATTTTCCTTCCTTTGAACTACTTACGTGAAGAATTAAAGTACAATTAATAAACAACAAAAACCAAGATTAATTTAAAACGCAACAAATTGCAATCCTAACCATACTTCAAAATACATTTACTTTCATTCAGAAATGAAGAAATGCATATCCAACGATTCCATTAACCATTTCTCTATGATAGATAATGCCTTTTGAAACATAAAAGACCCAGCTTTCCCCCCAAAAGATAGTTACTTCAATTCCATAAAATAAATATTTGGAACAGAAATTAGGATCCCATGGGCAATTTTCATCCAGTTTTCTACTATTTAATTTTCACAAATTTCATGCATATACCTCAATAGCAATGTTAAAACAACGAAACAAAATGAGGGTCTTTCACAGTTTGTAACACAAAATGCTACAAAAATTTTAACGAACTGGGGAGGGGAAAAAGCGGAAAATTTGGAGGTGACAAACCTGTAAAGCAACGAGCTGGGATTCGAGGGCTTCAAAGGCATCTCGAATATTCAAGAGCTTCTCAGTTTTTTCACTGTCGTCCTCACCTTCACATCCATCTTCAACTGCGTCATCGAGAGTTTGATGCGAATTAGGGATTTCATCTCCATTACAGGTGCCATTGGGATGAGTGCGTTCCTCTTCTTGGTTTTGAGAGCTTCGCTGATGTGGAGATGGCGGCCTGCTGGCTCTTTGGATGCAATTGGTGACTTTCAATCTCAGCTCCGTAGCCTTTGCTAACACTAACCCTACTCCTCCCTCTTCCATTCCTTTCCCTCCTTCTCTCCCTCTTTTTCCTTTTTTTTTTTATTTCCTGTTTTAGAGTTATTTATGTTTGTCAAAGTTACTTTTATTTTTTAAAGAAGGAAAAAAAAAACAAAAGAAAATAGAGAGGAAAGTGGGATTTGTTTGTAAGGGCAAGGAGAGAGAAAAAGGGCTACAATTATAACAGGAAATGCCAAAATAAGTTTTGGGCTGTGAAATGTGATTGTAGTGAGGTCACAAATAAATGGGGTTTGGATCTTTGTTTTCTTTCAGCCTAAACCCAAAATGACTCCTATCATTTTTTTTTTACTATTTTTTCCTTTAGATTTTTCTTGGGTGTTGAATAAGGCCAAGAAATTGAACTGATGAACCAGAAGGCAGAAGCAATTGAAAGAGCAAACTCTATCCTCTACTTTTAAAGACAAGACAAGATTTTGTGGGCTTACCTCAGCTAATTATGGATGGTTCATATGGTGTGGTGTTGCATGTGAAATCATTTCATTCATGAAAGCCAAGTTTTTTAGAAACTTTCGGTGTCCGATTATCGCATTGAACCGAGACTCGAGCCACGTCGGACTTCAATTAGGAGAAGCTCTCCCAACATCTATTTTATCCATTAACAATACACAAACTCGATATCTTACTTAAGGGACATCGAACTCCTTCCACTCAACCGATCAGTGGATGGTAAAGTCATTTTATTTTATGCTTCTTTTGCCTTCTCTTTCAAACAAAATTGCTAATTTTATGTTTGAAGATGACAAATTCCATTGGAATTTAGTTACCGGCTAATGATAAACTTGTGATAAGAAATGGTATTTAACTCAGTTTCTGTGTAGCATTAATCAAATTTTGATTTAAATTGTTGCTTCTTCTTACCACGGCTGATGGCAAACAAAATCTTTTCTCCTTAACAACCTTTTAGTTCAAATTGACCAGGGTTGAACTAAGAGCAACCCTATGGCTGGAAAGAAATTTGAAATCTGTCCACTATTTTAACGTTAATCTTTTATCCTTTAAAATCTTTACCGTTAAATTTGAAAAAAGAAATGGAAGATTTCAAAGTTAAGGGACTTTTTTATTGAAATTTATAGAAATTATTCTATGGAATAAGATAGCAAGCACTACTCTGTCTCATGTCTTGTTTTGGATGAATTTATATTGTACTTGAATTATTTGATGTACTATAGTGTTAAGAAAATTATAAAATTGAATAAGCAAAGTGCGAATTTTGAATTAAGAGCAAAGATTTTACTGATAAAAATCTACTACAAGAGAGTTTGAGTTCTAATAGTAATCTTATACACAATGCATACAGGGATTAATTCCACCCCTACTGGCCTCTCTTAATAACTCTCTCATTTTAGTTACACATGAAAAACTCATTGACTATAAGGAATGACAGACAAATCATAACATTTTTCAGTGGAGAAGAAAAGAGCTCAAAAGGTTTAAAGCCTCATAGCAAGTGAGTGATGTTTTCCCATCTTTCTTCAACTTGTTTCTTGAGCTCATTTGATCCCTCATTCTTCTAGAAGAGATGAAGTTTTTCAGTTATGATTTATCTGTCATTCCAAACCTGCAAGGGCCTACTAAGCTAGTAATTCTTTGGAAAACAGATACCGAAATGCAAAGTTATGGGAGATCCACTCAATGTTTTTCCCATTTTTCCTGTTGCTTAATAAGTTCTTCCTCAGAGAATCAGGCATGAATTGCTCAACCATCTGCAATAAACCAGATGAGCAAATATCTGAATCTTTTGCAAAATACTCCATAACTTTTGGTAACATGATTTTCTGTTCTTTGTTTATACTAAAATTTGACTGGATGTATTCTTCTTTTGCCACTTCAAGTTCCTGGAACACTTCCTTGGGTGTGTATATGCGCACCTAGACAGTCATCAAGATCAGAGACTATTGCGAATAATATCGAAAATACAGCAAGGATTTTGCTGCAGTTTTTAGAATGAATATGATATATGAAGTAATAAAGGGACAAGAATTGTACCGCAGGATCAGAATAACTTCCTGAACAAAGTGCAAAGTGCAGAAGAGGTTCTTGGGACTCAATTGCATAAGCTCTTCTAGCATCTCCAACCTTAAATTTGGTCTTTGATGGAAACAGAAACCTTAGCCACTACAAAGCAGATTTAATATGTTAGACAAAGTATCAAAGTATATTCAATCAGATGTAACAAGTTTGGTTTCAGGGAATGGATTTCATTTCACCTGTCCTGGACGAGGCAACCGACATCCTAGAATAGAACTCTGGATTGTGTCTATGCTTACTGTCTGGCCCCCAACATTATATGCAGCCTTGAGTAATAAGGACAATCTCTTCAGATTGTTTTTTGGAATGCCATAAACCAAATATGCCTGTAAAAAACAGAGCAGGTTGCAATATTTCCTCAACATTCTTATACTGAAAAAAGTATTGCAAAAGATTAAATATAGATATTATGGAAACATTACATGCATCACCAAAGCATTGTGTACATTAATCCAGAAAGCAAGCTTTTCCTCATGTTTCATTCTTCTAACATCAACTTCTTCCAGCTGATATACAAGCAACCTTTAAGACAGTAGATTTTGTCAGTCAATTCAATCAATCAAATGTATTAAAGGGTTTTGGTAGAGAAAAGGCTCACCTATAATATTGCAGCTTATGTTCAATATCCTGTAACTTTTTACTATCTCTACAAATCCATTGAACCTTCACCATGGTGCAGTAAGGTCCACTGAATTCCTTAGGCTCCCCAATGCTAAAAGGGTTATCAAAATGTGAATTGAAGGATGAAAATTTCCCACACTGTGGACTCCACATATCACCCTGACCTTGTTGTGAATTAGAAATGACATCCATTGGTGATGAATATGATATAGGAGAAGACAAGTAATCATTGTTAATCAAAGGTGGATCTGCAATTTCACAATATATGGCTGAAATGGTCTTGATCATCTCCTCAGACAGCCAGTTTGGTGTTTCCAAGACATGATCCGATATGCTGTCGGCCCCCAAATGCTCTGCCAAGCTAAACCCATTTGAAGTATCCATCTGAGCTTGCTAAAAGTGGAAAGAAAAAACTTATATATATCAGAAATCATTTAATAGAGGCATATACAATGGAGTTTGAGTGTTGACATAAATTCAATTTATTACCTCCAACATTGATAGAGGCAGAGAATGGTATAAGTCTACAGCTCTGGCTACATTTTTTTGTGGGGAAGAAACAGAATATGCTGATCGCTGAGAAAGTGAGGAATGGCTCCGAAAAATGCTAGAATCTAGCAGCCTCTCTGTTCCCCAACTTTCATTGCATTCCTTTGGAAGGATTCCGATTGAATTTCGAGACGATACGGGATCAGTAGCTAGATTTTCATTCTCTGACATGATCATGTCATGTGCCTGAGCTTCTGGAAACAGTTCTTTATGTGCTAATGAAGTTGATCTCACATTTTCATCTATGGTTGTCAAAGGTGAGAATCTTTTATCATAATTTTTACGGTACAATGAGAGGAGATACTTTTCCAAGTAGGCAACTTCCAGTTCTAAAACTGCAATCTCCTTTATAAGTTCTTTGGCAGCCTGAAATCACATAAATTAAGTTTTGACATGGTCAGAGAAATTTAACACATTGCCATAAATCAGCAATTGATTGAAAATATACAGAGCATAATGTACATGCCTTTTTTTTAACCAAAAAAATATATATATACAGAGCAAAATGTTGTTAGTCTTTCTGCAAAACCATAGAAATAAATTGGCATGCATGGATTAAAAACAACTGAAAGAAATCAGAAGGAAATTTTACCTTGGGGACTAAATTTTCTATTTCTACATCATAGGTAAAAGGCTTATGACTTAATGCTTTCTCCAACGCACGCCGAACCACAAATTGGTCATGTAATCGTTCTTGAAGGTGTAGAATCTGCAGCAAAAATGAAAAATGGGAAGTGAGCTTTTCTATATGAATCTCAAACCTGCATAAATTGCAGAAAATCCCAGCCGAAAAGACCAGTTGGAAAATTTTGGTTAACCTCTTGCTTTAACGAGTTATGAACTTCGGTTTTTGAAGTTTGGTTCGTCTTTCCTTCATCACGGCCTTTTATCTGTTCCATTTCCTTCTGTGGAAGAAAAACCAAATAATCAAACAACTAGGACACACTACAAGTGGAAACAATAACAAAAGCAAGAAAAGCAACAACATGGAGGAATTCTTACATGGCGATTAGAGGCTTCAAAGATTGTGTTTAACTTGTTCTTCTTAACTTTTTTCTGAACTGGATCACTGTCAATACAAAAGTAATTAACCAACTTTAAAAATGAAGTTGATCAATATTTTTTCCCAGCTCAAGTAAAAGAATGCATTCAAGAACGCTCTGAGGTAAGGTGAACCAACTTTCCAGCTTTTAGAGAATAGAGATATGTTAGAAACAGAGCTCAGATTCTCATTTCCTAACCAAAACCCAGTTTAGAGTGTTGCGTGGGGAGATGGATAAGACTTGACTACTTGAGCCTTCACTCAAAATAGAAAGAAAGAAAAAATGGTGCAAAAGAAAAAAAAACAGACGACTAGAAGAAGAAGAAGAAGACATGACAAAAGGCAAAAAGAGAAGACATTCAAAGTAGCTACCTGTTGGAACGCTTGTGTCTTGCTTCCATGAACTCAAACGGCTTCAGATAGGAACCCCGCCAAATTACTTCAGGCATGGTTTGGTTTATTTTTATTTTTGTGGTACCCAAAGTTGGCTTTAGATTTTAAGACTAAAGCGACAATAGAAAATTCACTGAAACAAGCATTAAATGCATCAGATATTGACAAATTCTTAACCCCAATATTAATAAAAATTTAAGGCATGCAGTGGGAAAATTCCAAAGTCTGCATTAATTGCAACAGAATATTTAGTAGTATAAAATCTGCTTATATTATATGAAGGTACACAAGAAACAATCAGCTAGAATGAGACTACTCACAAATAATTTTTGGAAAAGCTGAATCAAATTAAGCTTCAAGTTGAAGGTCCAAATCAAATTACTAAAAGGAAATTTAGTGTCAAAGAATAATTGTTTTCTTAACATAGAAAAACATGAATGGAAATGGTGCAAGATTAAGATGCATAGGTAGAAGAGCTATATATGAGCTGTATACAATGGCTAAAAGGGTGTCAAGATTTTTGACTAGTCCCTTGTCTTAGAAAGCTATACCACCTTTCAAGCTAGCTTTTTGGAATGGTGGGCTTTTTTGTGCATTGCATTAAAAGAAGTAATTCAGTATTGTATTTTGGCTTTTTGATTGAGGAGGATACTTGAGAAAAAAGCTACTCTCAGTCTCAGGACTTCAAAAAAGGAACAGAACTACAGAAGGGACAAGAATTAGGGAGGTGACTAAGGGTTTTATATAGCAAATATAGTTCATTGGTTTTTCATGCAGTTTGAAACTGTAATCTTCATTTTGTTCCTGTGATCACATGATATATATCTAACCATTCATTCAAGCAAGAATACTAAAAATAAGAATGAAACTGCATGGACCCACTTTAGTTTGGTTCAGTGCAAATCATCAAGGTCATTCTTTTACCATGTATATATAATTTCTTATTTCCTATAGCTTCACCCTTCACTCTAAAATCACAAACTTTTAACATTTTTGCAAATTGAAAATAGGATATATGAAGAAATGAGATTCCTTATTAATGAAATGAACCTAGACATATTGGACAATTATTAATGAGGCACATAACATAAACTCTAATACCACGTTAAGCATCTAACCGAAAGCTAATCTATAATATATAGATGAAGATGTCCAATTTGAATATAAAGAGTACGAGTTAATCAGACATAATAGATATGAGAAAATACCACTTAACAAAGTTCACAAAAAATTGATACCCCTATCCCCAAAAATAAAATTAAAAAAACATGAAAAACTGTTGGATGGATTTGGACTAGCATTTGTTCTCTCTCATGTGAATATTTGAAACCCAGCATTATTAATTAAGCATTCCCATGCCTTGTGCATGCAAACACCTTTTATAAAATGCTTTCATGAATCATGACATGTATGGTAGGGAGAATAATAAGTGCATGAACGCATGCAAATGATTTCTTGACTGAACTAACTTTTATAAGAATTAAAATTAGAAAGTCTCTCACTCTAATTTTCCAATCATGTCTGCGTCATATCCAATTAACACGTACGGCTAATTAGTGGGTATAGTAGCTACTCATACATAATGCACGGTTGGGTTGGTATCGATCAATCCTTCCTTTAAAATAAGCAAAAGGAAAAGGCAGCACTTAGCAAAAAGGAAGACCCAAAACCTCATGAAAAGGGCTGAAAGTTGGAAGAGTCAAAGAATAAATACAACACTCTTTGATATGAAAGGACTTGCTTTGGTGGGCTTTCCTTTGTCTCTCTAATCCCTTTGAGAAATAATAATAATTTTAGAATACAACCATAAAAGGCTCCGCTTTTCTCGATTCTTTTCCTCTGTAAAGTTTCTTGCCTTTTTCTTTTCATGGGATATGGTGCATATGCTCAATATACACAAATTCATTACATTATAATCAAAACCAATAATAATAGAATTTAGGGATAATGCATATTCTATGAAGTAAATTTTAATTGACTTAATTATAAACATCATTTGTCGTATATATTCATGACTACTCCCATTTTCGGTCCACTTTAATTGCAATTCAAATTTGAGGTTATAATACTAGCTACTAGTATGCTACTGTTGTTAACGGTCCATGATTGATCAGTATTTTAACATATGATTAGTTAACCATGATTGATAATTAGTTAGTTAACGTTAAACTATATGACATGCATACTAGTAATAATTTAAATTTGTTGCTAAATTATATATATACTGATGATGTCTAAAAAGAAGTTTCTAATTTGGTTCAAAGCGAAGAGTCAACCAGAAAAATCCAGCAACTTAATTGAAACTTCATATCTGCCAAGTGCCAAGAATCAGAGAAAGGAAACAAAAAATAGTTTTCAACATATAGAAGATGCCATCTACGAAGTAAAGAAACAAGAAAACAACCTCGTTTTCTTAAGCAAATTAAGCCAAGAGTATCAGTTATCGATGGGGTAAGCTGACAGACATGCTTGTAGTTGAATTAAAAAAAATACTTAAAACTTAATTCATCTTCATAATTATGTTGTTTAATCCAAAACGAAACAAAAATTCCACAAACTTCAAAGACCTTTGATTTAGTGCAACCAAAATTAATATATAGCTAATATAGCTATAGCTATAGAACGTTATAGTTTTGAAAAATGACGGATTAGAAGATGCCCCATGTCTTCAGGGAGATTCAGGATTTTATATACAAAATCCATGTGAACCCTTTCAGCTCTAACTAAAGAAAATTCATTGGAAGGTCAATCCACAGACTGAAAAACGAGGAAAACAAGAAACAATATTAGAAATTTATAAGTTAATTATTAACTACTACTGATTTTGGCTGAAAACTGCAATTATATATATCTCTTCTCTTCGCAATGTGACAGTATTGCATTGTATTCATTTTGATAATCTTACATTATTTTAATTGTCAGAATTTAGATATATAGTATCTTTAAAGAGTCAAAACCCCAAAGCAAGCGAAGTTTCTTTAAGGAAAGACAGAAGCAGAAGCGAATCTTTAATGTCGAGATTGGGAAAAACTGTGAAGTGAGTTTTTTTTAGAGTGTTGGAGAGAGTGAGTGTTTGAGTAGGAACCCAAGAAGAGACACATGAAAAAGTGTTGCTTTGAACTTTCCAAAGACCAAATGGATTGAGCTTTGAGCAGCAGCTTAGTCAATGCTAATGATAAGAGCAAAAAAGTTGTATCTGTTCGTTTTTCTTCTCAGCTCTTCTTCATATGCTCTTGTCTATTAGATTGAGACAATAAATCATCTTCCCCATTTTATATAGTCCAACATTTCTTATCAATTTTATAATTGAGCAAGTGAAACTTCAAAGTTTGTGTGTGCCCAAAAACAAGAAACATAAGTTTGTGTGCTTGGGGATTTCAATGTCCATGGACTTAATTAGCTACTGCCAAACCCAAACACAAACCCTGCTTTATACTACAATATAGATAAATCTACGCCAACATGAAATCAAAATTAAAACATTTGTGTGGTTTGATAATAAAATGTTAGTTTCAATCTCACGTACACACACACACAAAAGAGTTATATCCTTGCTTGCTCCCTTATTGCTTTATGTTTTACCTAATATATTTATCAACGCTTTTGAGGGAAAAATTTTCCTCTCCTGGGATCTTATATTCTGTTCTGATTGAATGTACGTTTTCTTTGGTCTCTGACTCTCTCCTGTTAACAGCAGCAGCAGCAGAATAATATTTAAACAAGATCAATCAAACTTCTTAGTTACTGAAACAAGATTTTCTTAGGACAGAACTTTGCACGACTCCATTCTAGTCTCAGGTCTGAGAATATACATATAATGTTCAAAAGACCAAAATAAGGCTATGTACAGTATGTGGATTTTCAGCTCACACAACCTTGAACAATAAAGAACCACTAAATTCCAGAATTCCAGAATTCCTCTTCTAGGATTATCTCTTAAATAGCAAGTTGCACGAAATGTAGGGACAAAATGATTCTAATAAAGGGAAAGTAAAGCATTGTGAGAGATGATGCCTTAATCCATAAATAAATTATCAAATCCCATTAGACAAAAAGAGGGTCTCCAGTTAGATCTGTACAACCTGTACTTATCTAGAAAAGCCTATAACTCTGCTGGCAAGTTTAGATCAAAGAATCCACCCCCATAACTCTCCTTAGCTCGTTTCTGGGATGGGCAACCACCATCATCTGAACTCCCAAAGCTGAAAGGTCGATCTCGTTTGCCTGATTGCAATGTGTCAGTAAAACATTAGAAGAAATATCAGGTTCAATAATATCTTCAAACAACATATGTGTGGTGTGTGCTGATCGAAAAAATCTAAAGTTGGCATACCACTAGTTCCACAATCTGAGGGGAGACATTTATCGGTGGTAGTACTGGCTTTACTGTTCCGACAGACAGCAAGCTCTGATGCTTTTTCAATGCCCTTAGACTTGTACGGAGCTATATTATGGGTATTTCCTTGGAGAGAACCCAATAAATCATTCTCTATGCATTCATACCTGCCAAAGTCTCAGCAGATTAATTTTATAAAATTTCCCATCAACCTAAAACTACTAAGTAGTTTATAAAATAGCTGCACTTACATTTTCTTACAAAGGGTATCGGTGATCACAGAAAGATTAATTACTTGCATTCGTATCTCCATCACTTTATCATCAGCATATTGATCAAAGGGCTCTTCCAAAAACTTAGACAGTTTCTCGACATTTGCCTCAAGTTGCTGCTGCTGATCCTCAAATAGATGCTGTTTTATATCCCTTTCCTCATTTGTCATTTCATCCTTGAATATTTCATCTCCAAACATGTAAAACGCAAATGGGTATGAATATGAAAGAACCCGCCTTGATCTGAAAAGTCTATATAGTCCATTGGTTACCCAGCTGAAATCTCTAAGCCTAGATTCCCTCTCTTCTGAAATTGATACCTTCTCAAGTATAGTCTCCTTGAGTTTACTCTCAAGCTTAAAGGAATCTGTATGGGCTTTGTAACGGTTGTGATAGTGCATATAGCGATAGAGATCCCGCTTTGCTCGTTCAGTCTTTTTCTCTCGATCTTCTTTGTAGCGACCACAGCTGTGACCAGCAATTCTAGACCAAGTATGATCCCGCCCTGTAGCTCCACCACACAGCCAACTGCATCATTTGGAAAAGAGAGAGAATGTGATATCAACCGCTGTCAACAAATAATGATAATAAATCAGGCTAGATGTGACTTATAGTACAAAAGCCTTGCAAGATAAGAGAGTTGGTTTGGGATTGTGTTTGGGGGCAAAAAAGCTGCTTTTACCTCAAATGCAATCCCAAACAAGGAGGCCCAGCCAACCTAAACTACTATATTTTCGGTGCTTTTGGATTTTAAATGACTTACAATCTCTTAAATGATTTTAGGCATTTTATCTTTATACAAACTTTTTACAGTAATACCAAACATGTACCACATTTTCCATAGCAATTTCAGAATGCACTTTTTAGAAACACTTTTTCCCAAACTGAGCTTTTTCAAACTGCAACTGCATGCCAAACTAGCCCAAAATCTCAGAAATTTACATTCAGCTGTGTGCAAATCATAGAGAACAAGCAAAAGAACCTATCACTTAAGTTCTCGTTGATGAAGCAATAAAGAAGAGACAAAAAAAAAAAATCAACTATGCACTTGTTGATGAGGTACCTTGAGCAAGTTCAGAAGAATTTTATTTGAAATGAACATTTATGCCAGAATTAAAAACATAAATGTTGAGACGTGATAGCAATCACAATGATGAAATTAAGGAAGCTTATAAAAATGGCAAACTGTAATTAACAGGAAAGAATTTTCTCACCAAAATGCTTGTCCACAGATACAGCTCACAAGATTACATCCACCATTCTTCTCCACAGGTTTATGACACTTTGGGCAAGGCTTTGTATGAACAGTGATCCAATTGACCGTTTCTGATTCATCTCGGCACTTCTTGGTCCAATGTTCCCACATTATACAAGAACACGGCGAGTGCGCTTCTGATAAGCAACTGAAACAAAATTGTGCACCACAAGAACACTCTACTTCACAAAATTCATCATCCTCAACGCGTATTGCATTTCCACAATGAGGGGTACTAGGGCACCATTTAACCATCCTATTATCTTCAATGTATGACTCAAGAAGAAAACGATCAAATTTTTCTGCTAAATCAGGATGCTTTATACCAACTAGATTTCTAACAACAGCTTCATCACAAATGGCATTGCACTTGTGGGCCATGCACCTAATGCGCCTACTTTGACCCTCATTTATTTTCACAATGAAATGCTCTGTCCAGCCTGGAGAAAGAAGAGGGAACAAATAAACTCAAAAGACCAAAATGTGCAAGATGATAAATCTTCAATAACTTTGAGCAGAAGTATATGCATCTCTAAGTTTATTGCTAAGGGTCAATTTCAAGTGTTCTCCAATTTGTTGACATGCCTTGGCTGTGTGGTAATGTTCACTAGGAATTCTTCAATAAGAAAGTACAACATAAGGAGGGTGCTTACAGTCGTTGCAAAAAACATGGCCACAGTCCATTTTCGTCATCTTATCAGTAGGTAACTCCTCTATGCATATCTCACACATTGCTGTAGACGATGACGACACTGCCATTCCTGTATCCTCTGACTCAACAACAGAAACACCTGCTTCAGCAAACAAGTCTGTCTTACCCTTCTCCACAAGCACGGCAAGCAACTTCTCAACATCCCATCGGTAATGGATTAGTAAAGTCCGCGCATGGTGCTCCCTTATAGACAGCATTTCCATTACTCTGCGTAGGTCCTCCCTCTACCCAAAAAACCAAGAACAATCAATTCAATCCTATAAAATAAAGCAAACATGCATGGTAAACCCAAAAATAAAAGGAAACCAGAAAAATACCTGTGCAGCTAAAAGTGATTCTTTGGTGATAACCTGCAGAAGGTCACAAAAAAGCATGTTCATTCTTCAAATTAAGCAGAAAATAGGTGCCAAAGAGAAGAGAGAGACAAAATTTCACAGAATCTATGTATACTGCTCTTTATTTAAAGGGTTTTCCCAATAAAAGATTAAAGGTTTAAAATATCATATTTTGAGGGGGCAAAAGTATCTTTCAATGCACACAATGCCATATACTAAAACAAAACTTAACCAATATAAAGAAAAATGGACTCGAATTCAATGACAAACAGCTCCTTTTTCCGGCAACATTACAGAATTCCCTAAACCTATCATGGAAAAACAAAAATAGAACCTGGAAACTGGTTCAAATTGGCAAATTGCCCACAAACCCAGAAATGTAAACAATCAAAAAACCCTCTTTCAATCGTTTACCAAAATTCCATAGCTAATTTAACCCCAAAACAATCTTTCAGAAAGTAATAAGGAAATAAAGACCGGAAAACACTAAGCTTTACGCTGAAAATGAACCAAAACCCGAGAATCAGGAAATTATAAACGATTAAAACAAGAATTTGGGTTCGGGAAAAGACCAACATGTAATAAGAAAGAGAGAAATGAAATTTGACCTTGGTACTGGGACCCCTGGAAGAGGCCCACTGGAAATCGGAGTCCTCATTCTCGAGGCCGTCGAGGGACTCTCGATCGGACGAATAGTAGTAATCCTCGTCGCTGCTCGCGCAATCCTCCATCCGCCGATCGATCAATCAAAACAATTTCAAATTTATTTAGTATTTATGTACTATTATTCTTATAAGAATATGGTAAAACCCCCTAAGAAAAAAAAGGGAAAACTTGTAAAGCAAATTTATTTAACGATCATGAAGAATTGTTCATCAAAAAAAATTTCATTAAAATTTGAAATCGATCGGTCAGAAATCGGAACGATTTATATCCGGCTAAAATCGCTTTTATTATTGCCGGCGAAACGAGAGTGAGAGAAGAAGAAGAAGAAGAATAAGCGGAAGAAGCTTTTTATTGGAAAATGAAGCTTGCAAGAGACAACATTAATAAAAAGCACTAATTTTGTTTTTTGTAATATTGAAAAGAAAATAAGAAAAAGAGGTGGTGACTGGTGGTGAGGCTGCTTGCTAGTGCAGCCAGCTATAAAAATGTACACTTAAAGAACCACCCAGCGTCGTCGTTTAATTTACCCTTTCGGCCTTTGGTTCGGGTCTTCGCGAGCTTTTGTGTTTCTTTCCATAATCCTTTTTACGTTTCTCATTTTGGAAGTCAATTTGCCCAATTTGACTTCTTCTTTTAAATACTTACATATTATACAATATTTTATATTATAATAATCATAACAAGCAGGGCGGCTTGCCCTTGCGCTGCAGTTATCTTCTTATTAGAGTTATATTTTTTTTAGTTGTTTAAGTCGATTAGTAAGAAGATATTGCATTGGCTATAAGTTAATCAGTTAGGAGAAAACTCATACATCGAAACAAATAATTCGCATATATAAAGCAAAACACATGACCTCTCTTTCATTCTAAAAGTGCATTATTTAAATTCTACTCCATCTCTAGGTAATTCATCAAAATAAAACTAATATTCTACTCCTCCATCTCTAGATAATTCATCAAAATAAAGTTAATATTAATTGTTGCTTGAAATGTATGTTGATCATCTAAAAAAGAATAGTATGCTGCGGTTATTTTTTAATCTTGATTGCACTTGTTGAATTAATGAACTCGGGTAGGTGAAAGAATTTGGCTTCTGCATAAGAAATGCCTAATTTTTTGTAGTCAAGGAGCATGTATAGTTGTCGTAGGAAAATTAAATTAGTTGAGAGCATTTGCAGGAACATATGTAATTTACACAATGCATCACAAAATCATTGTACTTAGCATTGGCTAACTGTAATATAAATCCAAATAAATCCAGATTTACCTCAAAATGTTGCGGTGAGAAGTGAAAACTCTACACTTTAGGTTATGTCATCCTAAGGCGCTGCTAAATTAAATGGAAGGATCTTATCAACGTCCATTTGGAAATTTTAGAAAACAGAACGGAGTCCATGTGAAACCAATTCAGAGAAATATTAGGGAAAAAAAAACCCACCCAAATAGAAATGAAGACGAAAGGAAAACAGAACTGGAATGTCAATAGTTTACCCCATGAATCAACCATTATTGAAGATACATTTATAGCACCAGTCCTTTGGAATTCCAGCAGAAGAGTTGAACCGGTAAATCCTAATATCCACACACAATTAATATTTAATTAAAACATACTTAATTATAAATATAAAAATAGTAAATTACAAAAAAGGGCAGCAGGAAAAGTAAGGAGGAAATTCATCGAGGGCCTTTTTAGTCACCCGAAAAGTGAGAAAAGACCAAAAAAAAGCCAAAAGGAACCACCACATCAATCGTCAATTTGGCCTTTAAGTAATTTCCATAGCCACTAAAAATAATATATAGCATATATAATTCTCGAGGAACACTTGAACTTAAGACTTCATACGGGAAGTTTTGAGTTTGAATTATAAGATTGACAGAACAAGAGATAAAAGAAGACTATTTAATATTGTGTAGCTCATTTAAATGTTATGTTTATAATTAACGAAAATGCACAAGAATCATATAAATGATTTTCAATGAAGCCTAGGGTGCACATAACATAAATTAATTTGACCAAATATTTATATACTCCTATTTTTACATTTCATTATTCGTATAAAACTTCTTTTTATTTAGTATATTGTTGATACCAAAATGCTTTTGAGAAAAATAAAAAACAATGAAATATGATTCAATGTGTATTATGTTTTGGAGAGAGAAGGTTATTAGTGATATACATGTTTCCATATAATATGTAGTTAGCTTATCACATGTAAGTGATTGTATAAAGGATTTGTAGTATGTGTAAACATGTGGCCTCTGAAATGGTGTGAGAATGGCGTTTGGCGCTTAAGCACACGTTTAGCTATAAAGTCAAGTGTTTGGCTAGTACGGTTGACAGTTATATTATACTCAATTAGTATTTTGTTCAAATATTGTATTATTTTATATTGAATTTTCATCTTACTATCAATTTTTTTTTCATAATGAAAATTAATTTTGTTTCTTCCCTTTTATTTTAAAAGTAATATATTATAACAAATGAGTGACAATGACAAACATGTTAAAGTAAGTACCAAATAGTATTAGTTTTCTTAAAACTTTGTATAAAAAACAAGGTGGATATTCAAGGTGTTCAAACCTTGTAGTCACTTAATAAAAGATCTATTAGCATATCATTACAAGAGTAATAATATATGATTATAAGTAATCCTTTCCATTACCAAAATCTATTGGTCGAATGAAAGAAGATTGATTACTCTTAAATAAGGTTTCAAGCTTGAATCTTACGAAAGGAAAATATAGATATTGGAAAAAGTTTTTCTCTATTTAGGACTCAACACAATTCGATTCTATACTAAAAGAAAGAAAGAAATTTGTCCAAAATTAATGCAGCATATCAAATGGACTACACCACCTTTACCTTATGGCCCGTACTCATAGCCCTATGAAATTTAAGATTTTCAAAGTGGACTTGGAATCACAACAAGCACACACATTAGGGAAGGATATATAGGAAACCGATGTGCTCAAGATTTTGTTTACTTTTCCTTAATTTATTACATGAATTTTCTGATTTTCCGGGGGGAAAGATGGAAATGAAGAAGAAGAAGAAAGAAAGAATATTTGCATTTTGTTTTCCACTTTTCCTTAAAGACTAAAAAAACCTTTAAAAGAAAAAAGAAAAAAGAAAGATAACTAACGGCACGGAAAGCAATTTCACGAGTTAAGCAAATCCAACCAAACAATCCAATCCATAAACTAAAACTGAACTGAAGTCACTGAAAAGTAAACTAACTGTCGTTGAGACCACGCGCGTCGCACGTGATCACCCAATCCATAAACCCTCTTCTTCTCTGTTCCCAGAATCGCCAAACCCTCCAAAAGGGAAGAAGAAGAAGAAAGAAAAACATGTCTCTGCTTCTCAAGTCGTTCCTTTTCCTCTCCTTACGAGCCAGACCTCTTTCTGTTTCCCCCTCCACTTTACTTTCTAAATCACTTCCCAGGAACCGAAGAACCTTTTCTTCCGTTTCCGCTTCCACCTTTCAATCTCCTTCTCCCTCTTCTCTTTCCGCTGAAATTCCAACTCCCGTAACCCCATCATCCCCTCACAGCGACTCTCTCCAGTGGGTTTCTCGCACCGCTTTTTGCGGTGAATTGTCCAAGGAAGATGTGGGTTCCCGGGTCCGCCTTTGCGGGTGGGTCGCTCTCCACCGTGTCCATGGTGGCCTTACCTTTCTCAATCTCAGAGACCACACTGGCATTGTCCAGGTACTCACTTGAACCTTGCAATTTTCTTATATATAGTAAATTTAATTTGTGAACTGGTTTTCTTTGTTTTTTCAGTAATTCTTTTGGTTTTTCTGATTTATAGATTACATCGCTGCCAAATGAGTTTCCTGATGCTCATGCAGCTATTAAGGATTCGAGGCTTGAATACGTGGTTGCTGTTGATGGTGTTGTCCGTTCCCGGCCCAGTGATGCTGTTAATGAGAAAATGAAAACCGGCTTAATAGAGGTTTGTTACTAGTATAATTTAGCTAGTGTTTCTTTCTAATCTTTATTTATTGTATATAATTTGATTATGTAAATTGTCTTTCCCAGGTTGTTGCAGAGCATGTTCAGATATTAAATTCTGTAAGAGCAAAGCTACCATTCTTGATTACTAGTGCGGATGATGCTAAGGATTTTGCCACGGAGGAAATCCGTTTAAGGTAGCCAGCTTATAATATACTTGTCTGTGTACTCCATTTAGTCCTGGTAGCCTGATATTGGTTTGTCATTTCAAAGTGCTATAAATGAGCTTGAGCTGCATTTTTCTTGACGAGGGTCATCCAAGAGTCTGTTTCTGGAGCATTGCTTTTAACTTTAGAATAATGAAAAGTCATTCCAGTTTGGTGCAGGTGTTTTCATTATGATATACGGGGCTTTGAATTGATATTTATGTTGGGATTTCTTTTTATAGGTATCGATGCCTTGATTTACGCCGGCAACAAATGAATTTCAACATCATGCTGCGTCATAAAGTGGTGAAACTCATTCGACGATATTTGGAAGATGTGCATAATTTTGTGGAGGTATAACTCTATGAAGTTTTTTAGCTATAGCAATTTATGATAATTATTTCTTTAATTTATTTTCTAGTGATTCATGTGCAGTCTCTGTGTTGATTCTGACCTTTTCATGGTTATAAGGTAGATTGAAACTCCAATGCTCTGTAGATCTACTCCAGAAGGTGCTCGGGATTATTTGGTGCCCTCAAGAATCCAGGTATTAATGACTCAGCAGCTATTGCCTAATGAGTTCAATCATAATGCCCTTAAGACAGCATGAAACATTTTGATGGCAAAATACTTCACACCCTATGGGTTCTTATTCACTTGATAAGTTTTAAAAGTTTGAAGTGTTCTTTACTTAAATATATAATATATATTGTTGGGATAATGGAGCAAGTCTGATTCACTCTAATGTATATTTTGAAGCCAGGAACATTCTATGCTTTGCCTCAAAGCCCGCAGCTTTTCAAGCAAATGTTAATGGTTTCTGGTTTTGACAAATATTATCAAATTGCAAGGTAAGCTTTTTAGTTGTTGCAAGGTCATATCACACTGTTGCAAGAATTGTCTCCAATCTCAATAAGCTTTCCCCATTTTTTGGAGTTGCTAAGGCCCATTTGTTTTTCCCTTAATGCCATCTACATGTCAAGGTCAAGTGTGAGAATCTACTTAGGTTATATCTTTTTTCAATCCAGATGTTTTAGGGATGAAGATCTGAGAGCAGATAGACAGCCAGAGTTCACACAGCTTGATATGGAATTGGCTTTTACTCCGTTCGAAGACATGCTGAGGCTTAATGAAGATTTAATTAGAAAGGTTTGTAAAGTAGGGGACAATATGCTGATGATTCGAGTCCTAACTTCAAAATATCTTTCAAAGGCATTATTCATAAGATTTATTTACTTGTCTTTGGATAGAAGGCGTTTAGTTAGAATTTCTCTTTAACCAAAATTGGGGGTAAAAAGATGGATATCACAACTATATGTGGCCATTGGTAGATAAAATATTTGGGCTAAACTAAGTAGTAGCTTGCTTGTCTTCAGCTCAGGCTGAAGACAAGCTTCATGGGTCTTCAAAGTGGCTTGGCTTCATTTTATACCAGCCCAACGGCCATTAGTCAAGCTAGATTTGCAATTGGCAGCCTAGGTAGACACTTGAGGCATTCATTAGGAGGCCTTTTGGCACTCTACTTTGCCATTGAATGCAGTTGAAAGGTGATTGCCTTCACCATCTGAGATATTCGAAGTAGTGTTATGCATTTACAGAAATAAAATTTTTATTATCTGCACAGGTCTTTCTAGAGATTAAAGGCATCCAGCTACCTAACCCATTCCCAAGGATTACATATGCTGAGGCAATGGATCGATATGGTTCGGATCGGCCAGACATCAGATTTGATCTTGAGTTGAAAAATGTAATGATCTTCTGTTCACTTATTTACTTAGCATATCTTGTCTAATGTTTGCTGATTTACTTGGCATTTGCTGTATAATATTTTCTAATTCTTTGCCTCCTATTGTGGCTACAGGTATCTGATGTCTTCTTAGACTCTACTTTCAGGCTTTTCGCAGATACATTGGAAAATGGGGGAATTATCAAAATTTTATGTGTGCCTGCAGGTGCTAAAAAATTTTCGAACACAGCTCTTAAGAAAGGTGATGTCTATAATGAAGCAATCAAGTCTGGAGCAAAGGGTTTACCCTTCCTAAACGTCTTGGATGATGGTAAATAGTTATATCCACCATCTTTTTCTCATCTTCGTTTTCCCCCTGAAAGTTTATTTGCTAATTTTAATGGTTTATATTATTCGTTTAGGGGAGATTGAGGGAATTCCTGCACTAGTATCTAGTTTGGGTCCAACAGACAGAGAGCAATTCTTGAGACGATGCTCTGCTGGACCAGGTGATCTGATCTTGTTTGCATTGGGCCATCATATGTCAGTTAATAGAACCTTGGGTCGACTAAGGTTACTTATGGCCCATGAACTGGGTTTAGTTGACAATGTAAGTTCCTGGTGTGCCTTTTATGTTAACTATTTGGTTGATGGTTGTTGATATCTTATTTTCTCTAACTTAAGCCTTTCCTTCAATTCTGACGCGCAGTCTAAACAATCAGTTTTGTGGGTGACTGATTTCCCAATGTTTGAGTGGAATGATTCAGAGCAAAGACTTGAGGTCTGTCCCATACTCATTATCCAATCCCATCCACTTGTTCTACCCGCAAACATACCCTTTGTGATTCTGTTGAATTAATTGATATAAATTGGCATATTGGCATACATAATTGGCATTGTTGTCTACCCTAGGCTCCCTTGTTACACAATATAATTTACCCCTATGATAGTTTGTGATTAATATCATAATGTGGTTCTCTGTTATTCTTATGGAACAAATAAAGTTACTGCTTTCAAAAATTCAATTTTTCTCAGTATCATAAATTCTTTCTGTTATCTAACAACGCAAGTCTAAAATTCTTCAAAGTTTTAGAATTGACCATTTCTCTGTTTTTCTTTTTGCTTTCACATTTGTGCTTGCATAACATACTGTATGATGTAGGTGGAAACTTTAGCTTGTTTAATTAATGTACATGGAAATTTGAGTTTGTTAATTATTATACAGCTTCTTGCACTTGCCTGTTGCTGAAATTTACTTATCTTGTAGCCCTTGCATCATCCATTTACTGCACCAAACCCTGAAGACATGGGGGATCTTTCTTCTGCGCGTGCCGTCGCTTATGACATGGTTTACAATGGAATTGAGGTTCGGGCTGTTTGCTTTCTGGCTTGCTTTGAAGCGTAAAAATTGGTAGACCACCTCTTATATAGATTGTAACTGAATGCATATTGCCTGTCATTGTCAGATTGGTGGAGGAAGTTTAAGAATTTATAAACGTGATATCCAACAGAAAGTTCTGGAAATTGTTGGCATCTCCCCTGAAGAGGTGAGGAAACCTTTAACCTATTCAAAGATTATTAAGATTATACTTATGGTTATTTTTTGTGTTATGTAAATGGGCAATTCTCGTCTCTTTTAATTATCTTCCTTTTGAGTTGTTCTTGCCAGGAAAAGATAGATTAGTGGTTGACTCATCTTTCTGAATTAGTGTTGATTTGGTTGTCTGACCCTCCACAAACCTGGCTTAAAAGAAACCTAAATTTCACAAAATAACGTGATTAAACCAGAATACATACAAATTTTTGAAAAAAGCCAAGATCAATTTGTTCAAGTTCTGACTTTTATCATTTTAAATAATGAGGTCATATGTTAATTTACAGGCTGAAGCAAAGTTTGGCTATCTTCTGGAAGCTTTAGACATGGGTGCTCCTCCACATGGTATTGTCATGCCTGAGCCACAAAGCTATGATTCTGCTATTTAGAGGAAAGAAAAATTCACTTGCTATTATCTATTTTCCTATTGCAGGGGGAATCGCTTATGGTTTGGATAGATTGGTTATGCTGTTAGCAGATGCTAATTCTATCAGAGATGTGATTGCTTTCCCAAAGACATCTACCGCTCATTGTGCCCTCACTCGAGCACCATCAGAAGTCGATATCCAACAATTGAGAGATCTCTCACTGCAGACCCTATAGTTTTGTTCATAATTTGCCTCTCTATACGAAAAGCCACCTAGGTTAGCTATTATCCATTCTATTATTAACCAACAATAATTGATCATAAGCTTATGTTTGTCAAACTCTGTTTTTCGGAGTACATGGTTCAATTTTGATTGAGAAATTATAGCTGTACGCTGAGCATTGCTTTGTGGCAAGTTTGTTCCTTACAATAAGTAATTATTTCATTTTTCAGGTAGACAATATTATTTCTATTATAAAACTAAATATATATATTGAGCTTTTTCTATATGTTAAAGATTTTTAGTCAAAACCCCACCAATTCAAAACTAGACTCTGTTATGAACCAAAAAACTTTTATCTTTTCCCCCCATTTTTGTATTGTTTTGTTTTTTGGTAGAGGACCAAAAAGCTTACTAAACTTGTGCTTATTGATTACTAAGATATTCTTGCTCTCTCTAATCAATGGACGAGGCTTGGAGTTCAATTGCGTTTTGGCATTCAATTAGAGTTCATTATAGTGTATCTGAATTGTTCCAAAGCTATGCCTGAATTCAAAACTTTTCCTTTCTTTTTCTGTTCATTTTTGAATGACAAGCATGGAGGGATGAGGAGCTGCCATTAGGATTTTCTGCTGTGCCATCAACTGCTAAAAGATTTGGAATTTTTTTATTCCAAAAAAGACAGAAATGTGTGTGGCCAATCTGCATGGGTCTAATCCATCATAACTCTGGTTTTGAGACTACATATGATTGATCCATTTCAATGTTAAAACGGCTCTCTTCCATAGAAGGAATTTGTGTAATTTCTGTTTCCTAGATGCTCTGCAATCCCTCTTTTAGGAAACAAATCTACAAGTTCATTTAACCTGCATGCCCAATCGGAAAACATTCACAAATATCAAATCCGAAGGTTGAAAACTTCAAATAGGAGACGCATAATAGAGATAATCAACTTTAAAATTTCACCATTTAATGTTTATGACTAATATTTTTTCAACCAAACATTTTCGTACATTATTTGACAAAACTCCATGTTGGGTAGTCCTAAAAATCTATAAAATCTTGCGTCAGCTAGACAGCTACACCATGGAAACATGCCGAGTTCATTTTCTACATCCATACTGATCTTCAATATTATTATTTGAAAATGGATCAACTTACGCCCGTTGTAAACAATTTTATATGCCATTTGTTATTCTTTTGTCACAGAAAAATTATAGCTAAGGAAATCTCCAAGAAATATCTATGACATGTGATTGGTTTAACTGATAAAGAGCAGTCGAATTACATTTTTATATTATTTGGGGTGTGAATACATATATAAATCAGAAAGATTCTGAAACTTCCTAAATCAGTATATAATTAAATTGAAGCAAACCCCAATGCGATAAATTGCACCAAAAACAAAGAATAAATTTGGACAACTCAGGGGGTTAACTATATCTTATCCTTAATTCCCATATAAATACTGAATCCTGTCCCCTCTATCAAGTGCCATATTCTTATAGTACTCCTCTACTCTAATACTTGTTTGGAAATATTTCTTCTGATTTGGAGAGATGGTGAAGAAGCAAAGCAAAGGTCGCCAAAAGGTTGAGATGGTGAAAATGACGAAAGATAGCAATCTCCAAGTCACCTTCTCGAAACGCCGGGCTGGTCTTTTCAAAAAGGCCAGTGAGCTTTGCACTCTTTGCGGTGCTGAAATTGCCATGGTCGTCTTCTCTCCAGGCAGGAAGGTTTTCTCTTTCGGACACCCCGAAGTCGAAGCCGTCATCGAGCGTTACCTCAGCCGTAACCCGCCGCAGACTTCTGGAGCTTTACAGCTCGTTGAGGCTCACCGGAATGCTAATGTTCGTGAGCTCAACATGCAGCTCACCGAGGTTTGATTTTGCATTATATTATTATACAGGCTGATTTAATTCTTTTACGTTTTTTTGGTTTATATTAGTATTAATTAATTAGTTTTTGTATTAATTAGGTGGCGAGCCAATTGGAAGTTGAAAGGAAGCGTGGAGAGGAGCTACATGTAATGAAGAACGCAGGGCAAAGCCAATGCTGGTGGCAGTCCCCTGTTGAGGAACTCAGCCTGCCGCAACTCCTGCAACTGAAATCTGCCATGGAAGAGTTGAAGAAGAACGTGGCGAAGCAAGTCGACAAGGTCATTTTCCAGAGCATGAATTCCCATTCCCAACAGCAGTTTTTCATGGGGAACCCTAGCATTGGGATGCAGGCGCAACAGCTTCCTTTTGAGACGAAGAACATTGCATTTAACGGAAACATGATTCCTCATCAGGAATACACTCCGGTTGCTCCTCCTCCAGGATTCAACCCTAATCCAGAAGGATACCAATATTCCCAGGGATACAATCCTGGATTCGGACGTGGGTTTTTCTAAAATATATTTATTATAGTTTATGTTGAATTATTATGAAGAAAATGTTGTAGTTTTTATGTATTTTGGCCTCAGGAAGTTGGCTGATCTTTATGGAATATACTTCAAACCAATTGGTTTGAAGACTGTGTAATTCCCTGTAAAATATTTATTAGACTGGAATGTTATGATAATAAGAGGCTTGTTTTGTTATATTTACCATATTTCTTCTTGTTTAGTCCCAATTTCCTGGAAAATATATGATTATGGAAAAATTGCAGAGTTTGTAGATAAAGTACAGGGGTACTGTACTTTCTTTTGTACGGATTACTATACAAGATGGTTATTGGAAAGCTATATTGTCCTTGTCTGTCAAGAATGATGAGATTACATCATGATCATGATAATGTCATTCTATACTTAGAAATCCAGTTGAGTTTCTAATCACCTGGAGTCAAAACTTTGAATATTCATCATAGGTACGAAGATAACTATTCCAGAAATGGTAAACAGAAAACATTTAAACTACCCCATATTTCTACCACAAATTTCCATCCAAAAATGGGATGGAATGATAATGCAAGAAAGGTGAATCTTTGGTGTTGGGTGTGGCCGAGTCAAATTGACCACGACATATATAGTGTCTATGGTGTATGCATCTAATTTTCAGTGCATATCCATAGTGATACACTTTCCTTAGAGGCTTAGCCAATTATATTGATTTCTATTCAATAATTGGCTCTTTCAACATCGGGTGGCTTTGGGTTCATCTCCAACTCCAAATTTTATAATTTGCGATTGATCTTTGTAATGCCAAAGATATATATGATAATCAATGTAGATGTAACTTTCATATCTTGAAATAAAGTGTGGTAGATCAGAATGCACATACTTATTTTTTTGGTACAAACCCCTTGACATTCGATAGTCCCACTAACCTCGATTAATAAGGAATTGAGCTGCCTCAGACCCAATTGTACAATATACTGGTAACAAAGAATAAATTCTAAATTGAACTTAGGTCAAGTTAAGTTGGTTCGATCACCCAATATGGATTGACTAGCCTTTTTGCCCCTTGAACTATCGCGGCAAGTACATTTTGGCTCCTAAACTTCAAAATGAGACAATCCTTAACGAGATGCAATTCAGGTGAAAATCTAATTAGGTTTTTCTCTTATTTTTAAGAGAAATAAGCCTAGCCATGCCAGACCCGTAATCTTGGTCCCCAATTGATCGACCAAGAAATTTTTTTTCGGAAAGACAGAGAGTTAACGTTTAATTAATTACTAATTAAAGTAGCTCGTTTCTTTCATATATAGTTTTGATACTGCCCTGGATTGAGTTTGCATTCTGAAATAATTTACCATGAAAAGCAATTAAAATTATTGTCTGCAATGAATGGTGTCTTTTGAAGGAATAAATGGTGTATTATGAGAAAGTAATCTTGAAACTGAAAAAAGAACTAAAACTAAAAGCTAATGAATGTGCTTTCAAGATCAAACGCATATATATCATAATGCCAACTAATACATAAAATTAGTTTCATAGTAGTAATTCTTCATAAAGAGTGAAGATTTTGGTAACTTCCCAAAATCAGGAATTAATCATACAAAGTAATTTGGTACTTTAAGATAGCAAAGGGACAATAATTAACTTATTTAATTAGTAACATTTACAAGTGAACACCATCTCTATAAATACCCTCCATATATTTCTCCTTCCCTACACCCAAACCAAATTCTCAGTCTGTTTTTCAGTTTCTTTCAATTGCTTTTTCTTCACCATGACCAAGAACTCAAACATGGGTCGCCAAAAAATTGCAATTGCTCCAATTGCAAAGAAGAATAATCTGCAAGTAACATTCTCCAAGCGTCGAAGTGGACTTTTCAAGAAGGCTAGTGAACTTTGCACACTTTGTGGTGTTGATGTTGCAATAATTGTCTTCTCCCCTGCAAATAAAGTTTATTCCTTCGGACATCCTCACATTGAATCCATTGCTGATCGATTTCTCACCCGGAACGATCACCCTTCTCTTCGAAACTCGACGACGACGACGGATCATCAGCTGATTGAAGCACATCGAAAGGCTAATATCCATGAGCTTAATCTCCAATTAACTCAGCTCAATGAACAACTTGAATTTGAGAAAAGGAAGGGAGAAGCGCTTGAACAAATTAGGAAAGCTGGAAAGAACCAATTTTGGTGGCAGGGTCCAATTGATGAACTTGGGTTGAATGAGTTAGAGCAATTGAGAATTGCACTTGAAGAGCTAAAGAAGAATGTTGCAAGGCAAACCGATTACAAGGTTTTGGTGGAATCTGCAGCTAATTACAACCATTGGCAATATTTAGCAGTCAATAATAATATTGGCGGACAGGTTAATTACAATCCTGATTTTGAAAACAAAGTTGCTGCATATGGCTTCGGTGATGTGTTATTTTAGGTGCCCTATCATTTTACTTAAGACGGTTACAAAATACAAGGCTAGTAACTCACTGGCATGGCAAATAACTACTATGTCTATGTGCTATAATTTAATTTAATGCTAGTGTTTTTTTTTTGGTCGTACATTATTGTTTGCAGTTCATTCTTGTCTATTGCAAGTTTATAAAATAAAACCCATCGTTGAGCATGCTTTCCTGCTATATATCTTGATTTCTTCACTTGTCCTTAGACAAAAATTTTTGATCAATGATCGTCTCATTGAATCAAAAATCTTCGTGATTGTCTCATAAGAGTGATGGTCCTATGGACTCGAGTCCGTGGGAGTTACCACGCAACCGAGGCTAAATCACACGTATGATCATAAATTGATGTGAATTTTAAGTTTACCCATATAGTATTTTAAATGAATTTTAGTTTGGAATGTGAAATTTTTCAAAATTTTGTATTTATTGAGGTAGAAGTTCAACATAAAGTTTCGTACCAAATAAAATTTTCTTTTGTTCAATTAAGGACATTAATAATTAAGATACGATTTGAACATGAAGTTTAACTCCAAATAAATTTTTTATTTATTTTATAGGTAGATATGAACTTCTAAACATTGGGTAAACTTAAAATTCACATCAATTTATGATCATACGTGTGATTTAGCCTCGGTTGCGTGGTAACTCCCACGGACTCGAGTCCATAGAACCATCACTCCGTCTCATAAATCATAAAATTAACAATTCTAATTTTCTTGAAATTATTGAAAAAGTAACTCAACATCATTGTAATATTATAAATAAATAAATAAATAGTAGTAAAAACTAAAAAGTTATTCTGGGTCATGGGTGAGGGACTGAGGGTGATACACATATATCATATGTATCCCTTCAAAATACTAAATTAATATTGGGCCAATTACTTCTACCAAAAAAAATATTGGGCCAATTACAAATTACAAATTGACTCCGTAATATAGAATTGATAAAGGACTAAAATTGTGAATAGGTTTGACTTACAAACCAATATCCCATCATGCCTATACCCCCCAAACAGGCCCAAACCAACACTTATTACGGGCTCCATTTTTACACATACAAATACAAGGCCCATAAATTCCTAACCACAAGCTCAAAATAAAGACCCATACAAACACCCACAAAATTTGGTGCAGACTTATGAAGAATGTTTGATAATTCCAATCATCAAATTGACTCGGATTATGAAACGAGATCAAGATTGTAGAGGATGAATACTTTTCTCAATCTATTATAATTTTTAGTAATTATTTTGTACTTTCATTCATATGAATAAAAATTACATTATTTTTTCTTAAGAAAACTAAAACATTTTTTAAAAATAAATCATAGATGATAAATCATAGGGTAATTATTTGATACACTGGTGGTGTAAATTTTGGACTCCACAAGCTGGTTGTGGAGTTGACAGATGTCCATTTTTTTAATTAATTAAGTTTTAAATATTTCAATATAGTCCCTAAAAGACACATATCACCTTTCAGGATCCGCTTGTGTAGTCGGCTAAACTCCAATGGCAGTATATTGTATAATTTACCTAGACTATAGAATGCCTTTAAAAGATGAAGATGTAAGTAAATTATTTGATAATTAATACAAACATTAGGATTTAAAACTTTTTATATACTTTTAAGTCGGATTTTCCACTCCAGGCTATATACTATTTTAGATTTTGAAAAGTTAAATTTTAGTTGAACTTTTATACTGGTTTTATTGTTTTAGAAAGGAAAGGAAAACCAACCAGAAAAAAGGGAGGAAAAAAAAGGCTTGAAAATGAAAATATACACTTTAAATCAGTTGCACGTGTAAAAAAGAAAGTTAAACGGGGGGCAAACCCAAAGAAGAGAGAAATAAAGAAGAGCGAGTCTTAATCAGAAAGAAAAAAGAAAAATTCTTTAAAAAACGTGAGTTAGTGGAGGATTGTGATTTGTCAAGTGTTATGAGTTAGGGAGTGGCAGTGGGACCCAATGGATATTATTGGAGTGAAGTTATTGGGTTCGGCCTGGCTGTGTTCCGTTAGATTCACCCAACCAAAGTTGTGAGTGGTCACAGCTGTGAACCAGTTTTTGATTTGAGTTTTTGCGACAGCCCATAGCCGACTACCCTACGGCCCCACTTTTTAACTTACTTCGACCTTCATTTCATACAACCATGACTACTACTCGAGTTTTTTTTTTTTTTTTGGCACCTCGATGACTACTCGAGTTTCATACTTGTTTATTGTTCATCGATTTTGAAATTAAGGCTACGAATTACACTTACATCGAGTTTAAACTTTATATACTAGCTAGTAGTGTCATTTTAATGGCTTACAATTCTTAAATGAGTTTTTAAACTTCTTACTAAAGATCAGTAACGTTAGGTCGAGTGAAACTGTGAAAGGAATTAAATATCCTTTGAATAAGATTTCAAATTTAACTTTTAAGTCTTGTGAATATATAAAATTGATATTGGAATAAGATAAACTTCTTTCGACCGTAGAGTTTATTGTCACTGGATTCTGAATTAGTTCAGACTCAAAATGATTATTCAATATTGGAAGGTTCATATTAAAAATTGATTTTATGTTATATTTTTAAATTTAATTTAATTTATATTTTTAAATAAATATTCTCTTAAAAAGAAATTGATTAAAATTTAATTACAATCAAATAATTTAAAAATATTTACATATTATAGAACTTGAATTTAACATTTCAAGGTTAAGAAAACAATGTTATTTACCAGTTGAGGCAAATTTTTAGATACAAAATACTAGTATAATATTTTTATTAATAAAATCTAATACTTATATATAGAGTTTAAATCTAAATTAATTAAGCCATCATACATTCGGTTTGGTGGTTCAGTTATAGATTAATTAGATTCTTAGTTTTAATGGTTAGGATTCCGAAATAGTCTCGAGTCTTTTTAATTTTTTTTTTAAAAAAAAAAAACTAAATTTGTTAAGCTCAAGTAGTTAGAAGTTAGAACAATTTTTAAGCTTAACTTGAGATTTGAAAAAAAAAATCCAATTAAAGTTGAACCTTGAGTTTTTTGTAACAACTTATAAATTTATAATTAAATTATCTTATAATTATCAAAACCCTATCACAAATGTCTTAAAATTTAACACACATTATATATCATTATACTTCTTTATAACTTGCAACCAAACTTGTGATTTTATTGATTAACACATTAGTATTATTGTACTATATCAGTTGGATCTATCTAATCTAGTAGTAATAATTTCCCCTTAATCTCTCAATTTTTCCTCATTGTTCAACAGCATCTTAAAACTTCATCATCCCAAACCAAACTCAAAGTTTAAATTAATACTACTAGTAAATTGAAAATCCGTACGTGGGGAGGAGATAAAAAAAGAAAAAAAGAAAGAGGTTAAAAAACGACAAAGGCAGAAAAGAGAAAACGACAAAGGGATATAAGGCAAAGTATGGTATTTGAACAATGATGTTGGGCTGGCATCTTTTTTTGCGCTTAGTGTACGTGCGCATTGTGTGCCAGCTCATGTCTTTGTAATCAACTCCCTGTCCCATGCATGCCCCTCTTACCATTATCTTCTTTTCCAGTTTTCATACGCTATGCTCGTTCTTACTTTAATTCCTCTGCATACCCAACCTTATCCATTAGATTTTAGATCGGATTTCACTCTCCAATTCCAATCTATTCATCATCTTATTTTTTTTTAATTACACTATATTAATATTCTTTGACTTTTTCATCCTCATTTCAATTTAATGGAGTGTCGAGGAATTGTGCCACCTCAAGTAGTGATTTGAGATACACAATTACGAGAGATTATTAAGTGGACCGGGTCTACCACATTATCCGTAGTCCCGATCAATAAGATTTTGACAAAGCAGAGTTTTTCCTACCATTTCTAAAACCCTAGCCAATTAATGTTCTAAATTTAGGGACTTACCCTGTAAATCTCATCTAGTGAAATTAGGGGCTAAACCTGGTGCTAAATTTGTGCTTAAATTTTAAGAAGAAATCTGACTTGTCAAAATCTTATTGGTCGGAACCACGAATGACGTGATGAAGCCGGTCCACCTAATAATTTCTCCACAATTACAACTATTATAATGATGATTTGGAATCATTTAGTTTTTGCATTATTATATTAATAATAATAATAATTGATAAAAATATACTATTGTAATAAATGTTTTAAATTTTAGTATTACTTACACTGTAAAAATTATTTTTATGAAAATTGCCGCTAAACTTGGTGTCAAGTGAGAGAGTAAACTTTGGGAGGGAAGGACAAAATTTATTTTGGATATCATTATATTTTGGGTATGGATCTCTCAATATTTAACGGTCATATTAGACCCTAATTAATCCGGTGTCAAGCCGGACTTCAAATGGTAAAAACTTTTCATAATGCTTGATTTCTCCATTCAAAATATTTAAACTCGAAATTTTATTTAAGGGTCATTAAACTCTTTTCACTCAACTCAACAATATGTTGGTATTTTTGGTATCATTATTTGTCAATAGCACCACTCTTTGTATTACAATAATATTAATTGGGAGATGATTAATGTATATCTTGGATTTTTGGCAATTGGGTTTTCAATTTTGTTCTATAGAATGTTGTTACCTTTCTTTCATGGCAACAAAGCCAAAAACATTTGACTGATTTGCATAAATTTCCAGATTCAAACGTCAAAACCAACCAATTTGGAACATGACATATTTTAAAAGGGTAACTCCCATTTATAATCATTTTCCTGTCCATAAATTAAGATTGCTATGTTTTGCTTTACACAAGTACTATAGTAATTCCGGCATTCTTTTTTATCAAGCAAAGGTTTAGCTAGCTGTTTACAGAAAAAAAAAACTGAGGTGTCAATTAAGAATACTTTCCATAATAATAATAAAACAAAGTCAAGCCCAAAAAATAATCTCCAATTAAAATCAAATGGGCTGGCCAATTAAATGTAGCTTTTGAAATATCTGAGAGTTGTCAAATGCTTGAGCACAAAGGCGTGACGCTAAGTTTGACCTCACCATATCATTTTCTCCCTGTCTGCAGCAACCCAGCTATATTACAGCCTGTTTTCTCCTCTCTCATCCAACTTTCCTTTGTGAGAGATCTCTCTTTCCTCTACGTTGTCTTACCCTTTTTAATGCTTCAGTCGGCAAACTCTTTATTTTGGCCTTCAAATCAAAACCTCAACTCCAAGTAATTCCCAAGCTGCACCAGTAGCAGCAATCCATAAACACCCCCCAATCAGAAACCAGAAGCAGAACAATTTCAATGGATCCGTGCCCTTTTGTGCGGATCCTTGTGGGGAATTTGGCCCTGAAATTCCCAGTATCAACGAAGCCTTCTCTTTCGAAAATCCACCCTTCTACTTCTTCTTGTTATTGTAAGATTAAACTCAAGGGCTTCCCTCACCAGGTGGCTACTGTCCCTTTCATTCAAGAAGAAACCGGAAGCAACGGTCAAAACGCAGAAACCGGCAACTCTGTTAATAATAATAAATCTCTCGCTGCTTGTTTCAGTCTAAGCAAGTCCCAGATCGATAAAATCGTCTCTAGAGGGAATTCGACATATAAGCTTTCTATCGAGGTTTACGCAGACCCTGATGGCAGTTCTTGTATGTTGACATCTGGGAAGTTATTGGGTAAAATTTCAGTGCCGGTGGATCTACGCGGGGCGGAATCGAAACCTTCCGTTGTTCACAATGGGTGGATTGCTATTGGCCAAAATAGAAGCAGCAGGAATGGATCATCTGCGCAGTTAAGTTTAACTGTCAGGACCGAACCTGATCCGAGGTTTGTGTTCCAGTTTGGTGGTGAGCCTGAGTGTAGTCCTCAGGTTTTTCAGGTTCAAGGGAGTGTTAAACAGGCAGTTTTCACTTGCAAGTTTGGTTTCAGAAACACAAGCGATCGAAACTTGGGATCAAGGTTAGTTTTTTTGGCTCATCAATTAACTGCTTTTTGGTTGTAGAAAACAGAGAACGTGACTGCTTATAAAAGTGGTTTTTTTAAAGTACTATTTGAAAGATTCAATCTTTTGATATTAAGAGAAGTGAACGAATTTTAGCAGTATTATAACTGGTAGAAAAAGTTTTGACTTGTTATTTTTATTGTTGTCAACCCCTGTTTCTAAAAATTCGTTATTTTTATATTGTTATTTGCAGATCATCTTTGCAAGAATCAAACACTTCAAGGAATTGGTTAACTTCTTTGAAAACGGATAAAGACAATTCCTCCAAGGAACGAAAAGGATGGTCAATTACAGTCCACGACCTTTCAGGGTCTCCCGTCGCAATGGCGTCGATGGTGACTCCATTCGTCCCTTCCCCTGGCTCCGACAGAGTCAGCCGGTCGAACCCAGGCGCATGGTTAATTCTCCGTCCAGGATGTGGGACTTGGAAACCATGGGGCCGCCTCGAGGCCTGGCGTGAACCTGGTTTCACTGACGCCCTCGGATACCGATTCGACCTCTTCAACGACGAAATTATTGCCACCTCCACTACCTCCACCGTCGCCACCTCCACACTCAGCACCAAACTTGGCGGGAAATTCACCATGGACATGACAACCAACGTGGCGACCCCATCAATAAGCCCACAGAGCAGCTGCGACTTCGGGTCAGGGTCAGGGTCACGTTCCGGGTCTAGACCCGGATCAGGATCAGGGTCGGACTTCGGGTTCGCGGCATCGCTTTCCCCTCATCAGAGTTTGCACAGGGGTGGGTTCGTAATGTCGTCGACGGTGGAAGGTGTGGGGAAATGCAGTAAACCTGAGGTGGAAGTAGGAGTTCAGCACGTGACATGCACGGAGGACGCAGCTGCTTTCGTGGCATTGGCTGCGGCCATGGATCTAAGCATGGATGCTTGTCGGTCTTTCTCTCAAAAGCTAAGGAAAGAGTTGAGGCAGCAAACTCAGAACTTTGTCGTTTAATGTGGTGGGGTTTGTCGTTTTAGGTTGTTTTTGGTGATATAGAAAAGTTGGTTAGGTTGTATTTTTTTCTGGATTGGGATTCTTTTGGCAGATAAGATAACTAACAACAGTTTTTGAGCTGGATGTAAACGATTAGGTTTTTGTACAGTGCGGAATGACAAGGCAGGAATTTTTTTTCTTCTTTAAAAATAATTTTCTTGTGATTAGTATATAAATTTATTCATTGTTTTATTCATTTTTGTACCCTTTTTTTTTTTTGCATATATATGCATTTTTTTGTCTGAATAAGTACTTATTTGCCTTCTTCTGTCTGAGAATCCTATGTTGGGAATGTGATAAGGGTTGAATTCAAAGTAAAGTAAATCCATTTTCAACATGTCATGTTGGCAGAGATTCATCTTCATGGACCAACGTGATGTTGGGGTATTCACGGATAAGGAATTAAGGATAATAATTCTGTTTTAGATGACTAATTATCCTAAATTAGAACTTGTCATCTTGTCAAAGCAAGATTAAAAAAATTATTTCCATTAGATCACCTGATAGAAGGTAGGAGATTATTGTTTAGTACCAAAGTTGAATTCACATTGTTCATAAGTAATCTTGAAGCAGAGTGGCAAGCCGAATATTAACATCAATCATTAATTTTGTTCTTGCTCTTTTACTTTTTTCCCTCCTAAGTCAAAATGATTTTCTCGCTAATAATGAATTTTGCATTTATCAGTCAGGTCACCATTTGTTAGTTTTGTTTAGCGACTTGGAGCTAGAAATTTGAAAATTTTGTTCCCTGCAACTGCAAGCAAGGGAACATATATGTTCATAAATTTCATTGTAAGAGAAGTTTTGCATATACATTTAGGCAAATTATATAATACACCGGCGGTGGAGTTTAGCAGACTACACAAGCGGGTCCTGAAGGGTGACATGTGTTCTCTAGGGACTAGATTGAAATATTTAAAACTTAATTAATTAAAAAAATAGACATATGTCAACTCCACAACCCGCTTGTGGAGTCCAAAATTTACACCGCAGGTGTATCAAATAATTACTCATATATTTATGAATGTGGATAAGAATAATACAAGATAAGGCAAACAGAAAATAAGACATTTGTCTTGATCAAACATCAATTTTTGTCTAGTTTCATTTCTTGTGTGACAGAACTTTTAGTATTTGATGTAATTATCCATAATTGCAAAAGAGAGAGTACCCAATTCAGGAAATGTATAGTTTTGTTTGAACTCTTTCATTGAGTTTAGTTAAAACTTAAAGCCAAAGACTTTTGATGAAGTGAAACAATTGTATGAAGAAGTTATCCTCACATTACACCATCTCAAATTTAAATGTAACAGAAAACTATCCAAAGTTTTAGCAATTCAAAGTTGAAAATCCTGTCTTAATCAAGCAAGCGCTACTGGCCTAATTATCAAAAGCACCAATCTCATGTGACACAGTGACAGGGCATGGCCGCATGGGGTTCCGTCTTCCCCACCCCTATCAATATGTAATGTAAATCCCATGTAATCTCTTAGATTAGACTAAAATTTATCTATTACCAATAGGGGAGAGGCCAAGGAGGAAGAAAGCTTCAAATTTGGACCATATATTGATTTATGAACCTTAACATTTTGATAGGAAAGAGAAAGGAAGCCCCGATTTGAATCTTTCCCTTGTTGGGTTCCCATGGGCTGGCCTCAGTTTGGCCTCTTGTTTCAATTATGATCACGTTTTGGATTTAGAAATGATCTGTAAATTTTTGGTAACGATAAGAGACTACAAAACAAATGTCAGCCTTGAAATGAATTTAATTTCATTTAATTTCTTACCCTACTATATCTTACCTTTAGATCTTCTGACCCTTCACTGAAATTATAGTATAAAGATTGAATTATCCTTTTAATAAATTTCTTACCTAATCTATTTATGTCACTCATAGCCCCATTACAGCTTGATGCCAGTGCTGGATTCTGCTTGATTATTACATAACTTAAAACATGCCTCAGGTCTTTGCTGGAAGATGAGAAGATGCCGCAGTTGTCTCTTTCATTTCAGATGCCAAAGGGCAAAGGTGGTCGGTAGTTACTCACTTTATACTAATTAGCATCTTTCATTGTCCAGACTCCGAACAAAATGCCTGTCTAATGTAATTCTGTGAAGCATTTACAACGGGATTGAACGAGGGCTTTGTTATGGAGACAGACATTGACATTTCAGCATCTCTTGTCAAAATTTTCAAGCACCTTTTTCATGATATATACTCCAAAATATGATAACAGTAAGGTTTCCTACTATAATTCTAGTTAAGAATGATTGTGAGTTTGGATTCTCAGATCGGATTGATATCAGTCTCTGATCAACTTAAATTTGTGGCCTCAAAAATGGTAGTACCCAGATATTGCATAAATTGGACAACTTTATCATCATCATCACTCTCGAGTTCACTGGGATCATTCTACATATTGCCCTACTGGACAGCCTGTAATTAACAAATATGAGGCTGTCTTTTTTTTCTAAGGAAAATGACACTCATCTCAGACTTGGATGGCATCCAATATTCGAAAATGTGGAGTCACGTGCAGTGCAGCAGCACAATCATGTTCTTGGAAGGCCGTACAGTAACAATTTCAATGAAGGTTTCAAAATTTCTATGTTGCTTTTTAACCCCATTAATTAATAACACAAGGCTCCTGCATCAGTTGATGAAAGATTACTGCAGATGGAGTTTGATGAACATCAAGCAAAGTTTATGATCAAGTTCTGAATTTTGAAGCAGAGATGCCCTGTTCCCATGTATAAACTCCCATCAGCTTTCACCACATGAAAGCTTAGCTTGATCGACCATTAATAACTAATTCAATTTTTGAATTCTAAATCACTTTGAATTGAATCTTTGCTAAAAATGTCGTTATCCGTTCGTTTCTATTCCATACTTCCTAGTTCCTACTATGATAAAATCTGCATTACATGCTTTTCTTGTTTTTATCTTTCTTCTACTTCTATACTAATACCAGCCGACTTGCCAAAATTTCTGCTGAATTTTACTAGGGTTTTACTTGTATCTTAGTTTTTCATATTATAGCTGTCAGATATTATTGGTTTCAACGGGTTTGCAGCATAAAATTATAGAGTAGCGTTTAAGTCCATTTTTCAAGCTTTGTCTTTGACATTAGCTTATTTCTGTCTACCATTTCTCTTATTCTTGCTCTGTATTTCCCATTTCCCATGGCCATATTTATAAAGAAACTGATCACCAAGTTTACAGCCTTCCTTTTCTTTCTTCCTTTGATTAATTCAGTTTCTTTCAACATATCTCATTTTGATGATCATACAGCCAACATAGAATACAGAGGAGATGCAACGGCATCTGCTGGAAATGTAGAACTCAACAAGATTCAAATTGGGGATCAGGTCTATCTTTTCCGTATTGGCCAAGTTATTCATACAGAACATATTAAACTCCAGGATTTTCATACCAAGCAACTTACTAATTTTACCACACATTTTTCTTTCATTATCGATACTTCAGGTCCTAACAACCAGAATTATGGTGATGGGTTAGTTTTCTTTATTGCTCCTGTTGGATTCCAATCCCCTGCAAATTCCGCTGGAGGCGGTCTAGGCTTACTTGATAATAGTGACCTATCTGATCATTTGTCACAAAACAAGGATCCAATCGTTTTTGTTGAGTTTGACTCTTATGCAGACCCGCTTGATCCTCCATATGAACATGTAGGCATCAATATTAACTCGCTTAATTCTTCCGTGTACACGAGATGGAATTCTAGTTTCCACAGTGGAGATACTGCTAATGTTTGGATTTCTTACAATGCTGTCACTAAGAACTTGACTGTGTCTTGGACTTACCAGTCAACCTCTAATTCTCAAGAAATTTCCACTCTCTCTTATCATGTTGATCTGATGAAAGTTCTACCTATGGAGTGGGTGATAGTTGGGATTGGAGGTTCAACAGGTTTCCAATACGAGCATCACATTCTTAAATCATGGTACTTTAGTTCTGACTTGGATTATTCCAAGGACATGAGCAAGATCAAAATTGTAGTAGTACTATGTGTATCAATTTTTACTAGTGCTCTAATATTTGTGTCTGTTATGGCATATTATTATATGGTTTGGAGAAGGAATCTTCAAAACAAGCAGAATGATTCAGAGGGAATAAGCTTAATCTGGATTATTCATGACTTTGAAAAAGGGGCAGGACCAAGAAGATTTTCATATAGAGATCTTGTCTCAGCCACCAATAATTTCTCAGATGATAGGAAATTGGGTCAGGGTGGATTTGGAGCTGTTTACAAGGGACACCTTTCTGACTTGGACATAGATGTGGCAGTGAAGAAAATTTCAAGGGGTTCTAAACAAGGGGTTAAGGAATACATATCTGAGGTAACAGTAATTACCCGGTTAAAACACCGCAATCTGGTGCAACTCATTGGTTGGTGCCATGATCGAGGTCAGTTCCTTCTTGTCTACGAGTTCATGCCAAATGGTAGTCTTGATTCTCATTTGTTTGGCCAGAATTGTACTTTAACTTGGGATACAAGGTACAAGATTTGTCTCGGTTTAGCAACTGCACTTCTTTATCTTCACAACGACTTGGGGAAATGTGTGGTGCATAGGGATATCAAAGCTGGGAATGTACTGCTGGATTCCTGTTTCAATGTCAAGCTCGGTGATTTTGGATTAGCGCGGTTGATGGACCATGAGACAGGTCCTCCAACAACTTGTGTGGCTGGAACTTTAGGGTACATGGCACCAGAATACATAAACACAGGTAAGGCAAGTAGCAAGTCAGATGTTTTTAGCTTTGGGGTAGTGATATTAGAAATTGTGACAGGAAGAAGGTCAAGAGATCCTAGAAACAATCAGATGGGATTAGTAAATTGGGTTTGGGATCATTACAGACAGAACAAACCTCTTGAAGCAGTTGATCAAAGGTTGCAAATGGAGTTTGATGAAGAACAAGCCAAATGCATGATAGTTGTTGGACTCTGGTGTGCTCATCCAGATCATACGTTGAGGCCTTCAATAAAGCAAGCCATTCAAGTCATGAATTTTGAAGTCGAAAAGCCTGATCTCAATTTGCAGATGCTTGCTCCAATGTATGAAGTCCCTTCAGCTGAAGCTCCTGAAAACTCTGCTGAACCTTTAATAAGCAATTCTGTTCTTCAAATTGGTCGCTGAATTTGATCAAATCAAGTGCTTTGATGTGTGACAAAACATGTTAAATCTGTTTCCAAATTCACTTTTACTGAACAGAACATGTATGCTTGTCTATTAAGGCACCATATTGTAAAATTCAACCGACAACCACGTATAGTCATTGCTAAAAGTACCGTTTGTTTATGGTTGCCAATTGCCATGTTCACAATCTTTCTTGTCTTTCTTCCTTAACCTTTGGTCAGTTCGGTTTCGTTCAACATGACTCAGTTTGATTCTAATGCAACAAACATTGTAGAATACAGGGGAGATGCCAAGCCTTATGCTGGATTTCTAAATTTGACCAGGCCTAATTGGGAGTACCGTATTGGTCAAATTATTTGTGAGGTTTCCTATAATTCTAGTTAAGAATGATTGTGAGTTGCATAAATTGGACCACTTTATAATCATCACTCTCGAGTTCACTGGGATCATTGTACATTGCCCTACAGGACAGCCTGTAATTAACAAATATATGAGGCTGTCTTTTATTCTCTAAGGAAAACGACACTCATCTCAGACTTGGAAAATGTGGACTCAAGTGCAGCGGCACAATCGTGTACTTTGAAGGCCGTACGGTAACATTTTCAATGAAGGAGTGGACTCAAAATTCAAAGTAGTTTAATTTACTCTAGAACAGTGATTATGATTTTTTTCACAACCCATTGACATCTGGTCAGGATGGCCGAGTGGTCTAAGGCGCCAGACTCAAGTTCTGGTCTTCGTGAGAAGGCGTGGGTTCAAATCCCACTTCTGACATTTAATATGCTCGTTATATTTATTTTTTTTGGGCTAATATGAATATCTACCCTTTCCTTGCATTGTTTACCCTCTCAAAACGGAAAAAAAGGGAAGAAAGAATTGCCTAGGGATACTGCATTCAAAGTCAAAACAATCAAAAGATTTATCTATTGAGAAGAAGAAATTATTACTAGATGACTAATGATTAATGTGATTTGGATTTTGCTAATCATAAACAGACTAAACTTTCGATCATGCATTAAGTCAAGTCAGAAACCAGAAAAAGAAGATAGAAAGGAAAAGAAAATATTGACATAAGAGTAGGTTGCCATAAATTACACAGATTGACTCCACTGACATCATCTAGCCTACGTTTTTGCCTTCAAAGTTGAAACCGTATCCTCTAAAGTCTAAACACAGTAATATTTCAATCAATTAGAAGCACTCTAAAAACAGTACTACCTGTCTATGTATCAAAACAGAGTGCAAAGAAAGCAACTTTAGAGCACTCACAAAAACTGAACAACCATACAATCCGATTTTTTATTCGGCTGCAGCATCTTCATGACTCCCTTCCGTTATAATATCTGGAAGTGTACTCAGATCCACACGGGCATCTTTCTCTTCTTGGGGGAGGGTGTTGTCAGAAGAATCGATGGGGTCATGCGGACCTTCATCCTCTGTGACGTTAGTGTCAGAGCTTTCATCAGTTCCACCTGATTCATTCTCACCTTCTGGGTTCTCATTCTGAGTTGAATCAGTACTCTCCTTGGTCTCGGAAGAGCCAACACTGTCCCCTCCAGCAGTTTCATTTTTCTTGGTGATATCCTCCGATATACCAGACTCTGCATTAGAAGAGGAATTTGAGGATTCTCTTGTGACCAAATCTACATTTTCAAGTTTAATTGAATCTACTGTGTTGGAATCCGACTGATTGCTGTTTGAAATTGTCTCATTGGCCTGCTCTTTATATTTTTCTTCAGTTACCATACCATCTACTGTAGTTGTTCCATTCTGCAGCGAACCTGGCATTTCTATATTCTCTCCTCCGGAGGAGTTACTGCCTGTTTCTTTACTTACCTCTGTAGAGTTATTGCTCGCTTGGTCAATAAAGTCAGTTGTGTTTGCTGTATTTGGAAGAGAGGTATTCCCAGAGTTTGATGAGCCAGTTTCAAGATCATTTTCTTTAGTGAAGTTAGAGGGATTACCACCTTCATCAACCTTTGACTCTGAATTGTTTTCATCGCCATTAGTTTCCTCAGTTGTATTGTTTCTGCTCTCCTGCTGCAAGAGTGAGGCATTCATTGTTGAGTTGTTTTCCATGTCCAATTTATCAGTTTCAGAGTTGATAATTTGGGTGTCATGGGATACTGCACTGGAAGCATCATCTGCCTTGTAATGCTCCTCTCTTGCCTCATGCGCATTCCTGCCACCATCATGATTCTGATCATTTTCTGCATTGTCACTTTCATCTTGACCCTCTTTCTCTTCATTTTCTTTTTCCTCATTCTCTTTATCATCACCCTCTGCTTCCCTCTCCTTCTCCTCATCTATAAATTCCTCTTCATGATCAGCTTCACCACCAGCTCTTTCTTGCTCATTTTCATCTACCTCGTCATCTCCAACTCCTCTTCCTTCATCTTCAGTTTCTTCACCCTTAATTTCAGCCTCCTGCTCTTCGTCATCATGCTTGCTGCCTTCGTCTTCCTGCTCTTCTTCTTCGTGTTTAGTTGCTTCTTCTAGCTCCTCTTCTTCATGTTTTCTTGCTTCCTCATGCTCCTCTTCTTCATGTTTGCTTTCTTCTTCCTGCTCATCGTCTTCATGTTTGCCTGCTTCTTCATGCTCCTCTTCTTCATGGCTCTTAGGCTTTTCTTCCTGTTCTTCATCATGCTTATTTTCCTCCTCTACTCCATTTTCTTCTTCCTCTTCTTCCTCATGTTTGTATGTTTTAGATACCTCCTGTACATGAGGAAGATCTTTTCTCCCAAATTTTAGAATCACGTCATCACTTTGTGTTTTCACAGAAACTTTAGCATCTTTCTCGTCAAATTCTTTTCTCTTATCATGGGAGTGCTTGACTTGGTAGATCAGCCAGAAGCAGACCCCGAGTAGCACACAAACCTGAAGGACATGCTTTACCTTGATACCTTTGGATCTTTGGTTTCTACTAGGGGACTTCTTGAACATGATGGAAATCCAAGGATTCCCCCTACTCTGGTTTCCTTTCTCTCTTATATATATCAACTGCCTGAATCCTGCCTAGGATAATACATAGGAAACCGAATGATTAAAATAGAAAGATCGTAATTCAAAATCATTCTTTTTCTTCAATAAATAAATAAACAAGAAACTTTCATCAATGCCTATATGACAAAGTTGCCATGATCTCAGCAATATCCTTGAGATAAACCAATTTAGAAGTAATGCAATCAAGTCTATAATTTCAAAACCTAAAATCAAGAACAAGGAAGTGACTATGAAACCAGAATACCGCAACTAGTTGAAATCAATCTACTCCACTTTTATTTGGAAAAAAAAAATTATAAGAGAATGCAATTTTGAAATCCTTATAATAAATTATGTACTTGTGAAACCGGCAGTGAACACATGCAGGAAAAGCAAGCAAACAAAAGATGACATGTTCCATTTCATATTCGAAATGATTTCTTGGGGAGGAATTGTCCTTCTCAAGAAGGAAAATGGGAGAAAATTCCAAAAAAAAAAAAAGCAGACTTGACAAATTGCTTTCAATCACCTTTTAAAATCGTAAACACATTAGCTTCATTTCTTATATACTGGAGACCAGCTGCTTTCTAAGCTTGTTAGTACCCACCCATAAATGGAAAAACTACCGACAACTTTGGAATAGGGTGGAGTAGGAGGGAGGATATTAGAAATTTATGCCGTTAACATTTCTACCGATGCTTCCTGAACCCCTTCAAGATAATTAAAATGCAGAAAAAGAACAAAAAGAAAAAAAGTTGAAAATCCTAGCTCCACTATAAACAGCCCTATATGTTCCCTAATATATTTCCTTCTGCTTATAGAAATATTTTCAATATCCTTAAGAAATAGGGCTCATGTTATTTCAGTCTTGAAGTGACCAAACTACTATAGAATCAACTCATCCCATTTGATAATCAGAAAATCCAAATTAATCCAGATTATTTTTTCCTCTTTCTTGTCTTAAGCTTGGCAGCATACATGACATTGACCAAACAGAGGCCAATTCATAAAATAAAAGGGGAGAGAATATCATATAAGACAGAGTACGTTTATCAAATGAGAAGTTGTTGATAAATACTTACGGTACATAAAAAATTAAGGGGAAACAATAAAACAGTTCCTCAAAAAATAAAGCAACAACCTTTCCTTCTCCATAATTAAACAGGAAATTTAAAACCAAACCTCCCCTTATGAAGAATGTACAAAGTTCAAGTCTCCATTCTAAAGCTATAAAAGATAGTTCTTCAAGTATAATTTTTTTTTTTTTCACTAGAAAGACTGAAGATTTGCTGAAATGAAAGGAAACCCAGAAGAGAAAACTCCATGAAAGCCCTAATCAGGGGGGGGGGGGGGAATAACACAGTGAAGCAATACCCATTTATCAAGCCTGAACGAAAAATCTCAAATTTTTGAGATTCAGATGCAAATCCCATTTTCCCAGAATAGCAAGTAACATAAAACAAAGAAGCAAAATATAAATCCATGCTGTAGCAAACAATTAGGAAGTTGTTCAAGCTGAATAAACTACAAGATTCGAACAAAAGAAGCAAGGCCTTGAAGAAAAGGAATGTTGACAATAAAGCAAAGAGAAATACCTGGAGAATTAGAGACTCAGTCAAAAAGATGAAGCAGTTGGAAGTTTTAGAGAGAAAGATGGTAAAGGAAGTCTTCACAGTTCTCACAGCTTTCTCCCGGATCCAATACACTACGAAAAGCAATGGCCACCACCGCTATCAGTCTACTCTAACTCTTCTCACCTCCGTACATTTACATTTTGGTCCCTCAACCCAAAAATAAATACTAATGATTTTACTTTTCTATTTTGAAAAATAATTAAACCGAACGATTATTTTGTCTTTTACTTTTTTGGCCAGAAAACGATTATTTTGTCAATCATCCCAAAAATCAAAAAGAAAAAAATCCTACTTAACCTTTAAATTAGTAATTCTTTTCTTCGGGTAAAAAAAACTTTTTTTTTAATTATTTTGACCACTCTCCCATTATAATCAAATGATACTCGTGATTTAGGAAACATGCACCATACTATTGTATTATTGAATCAAATAATTAGGTGTCGTCATGTTTTTAATTATTTATAATAATAATATATACATTTATTTATTTTCATTTGGGTGTGATGACTGTTAATGATGTTGAAAAAAAAAAAATCACTGTGTTTTGGTACAAGTGAATTGCCGAATTGGTTGTTAATTTTTGGAAAAATGATAAATAATCTTTTTATAGTACAAATGAACGTGATAATATCATTGTGTTAATGATGTTGTGCAATTTATCACAAAAAAAAACTGATGTTGTGCAATTGCATTGCATACCGATAAAACAGAATAAAAATTCTGAAATGGGGAGAGCTTGATAATAAAAACCAAGTAAAAAAAAAAAACCTATTCTTCTGCACCTAAATGTATTCATTTTACCTAAAAGTTTTGGAATGATATCAAATCAGTCTGAAAAAGTCATGTTTGAATTCTTCCCCAGCTTTGAATATTTGATAAAATCCGAGTTTTGATCAGATTTGGAACGTCACTATGTATGTAGTAGGTCAAGGGTTGTTTCATTTTTGTGATAAATCCACATCGACATCATTACATGATTTCTCATGATTAGTCTAAACAATTGATTAAGGGTAATCATTTGATACATCAGCGGTGTAAATTTTGGACTCCACAAACGGGTTGTGAAGTTGACACATGTCATTCTTTAATTAATTAAGTTTTAAATATTTTAATTTAGTCCCTATAAGACATATATCATCCTTCAGAACCCATTTGTATAGTCTACTAAACTCCACCGCCGGTGTATTATATAATTTGGCATTGATTAAAGCATATACAAATAAGGTTTAAAAAACCACAAAACTTTGGTTTTTGTTTGGGCCACTTCGAGACAGGACCACATGCCCACCACCATCGCAACATTAACTATATTTTTCTTTTTATAGGAATTTGTAGTTTGTGTATAATTTCTTGTACATAAACAATGGGCCAAAAGGCCCACCATCACATCCATTGTATTTATTTATATTTTGTAAAACGACACAGGCTTTGGTTTATAAGAAGAGCCCAGTGGCCAATGGCCATGGCTGTGCTCCAAATCCTATTATTTTTTCTCCAACGCTTGTGCTGATTTCACCAGCAAAATACAAAGAGCGATTGGGTCATATCCATGTTCTGCACTTCTGTCAATTTGTTAGCTACCTAACCGACTTCCAAGTTCCAACTATCAGTTTTGCTTCTTTGCATTTACAAAACAAACACAATCAATTTTTTTGTGGACCACTTATCACCTTAAAAAAAAAAAATTCATGCCTAAAAAAGCCATACCATATGCATCACACGCCACACAATGGGCTTAATTTGCTCCAAGTGCCATATATCTATTTGGACCTTCTGCCATTTTTTAACAGATTTGATTATGGGACTTAATCTCATTAATTAAATCACTTTACTTTTATCATATTCAGAGAGTTGGTACTAATGATTTTTTTTTTTAAACGAACTCCAATATCCGGTAATCATATTGGACCTTTGCTAATCCGAACTCAAATTACATCAGATTCCAAAAGGGTGAGATTTTGTTTAAGGGACATTAGCGTTGGTATACTAGTAAGCTGATTGTCACCTTGTTAAGTTGATGAACCTCGTAATTAATAGTTTCATCTCATATATTAAATCATCTATACTAACATAACCAAATTTTATATTGATAAAATCTGCTTGTGGTGGTGAAAGTGTTTGTGGTAATTCATTTATGAGAAAATAGGTAATCATATTGAAGTTGGATTTAAGGAACAGTTTTAGCCAAACTAATTCCAACTTTGCTTTTGATGAATAAAAGCGTTTGAATCCCATTATGCTGAATGTTTTCATGGCTACAATAGATTAGCTTATAAAGAATTCAATCAGCAGGCCTAGCAGTAACAATTAATTATTTTCTTATTTTGTGCTTTTGATTAATCTTGCTTTAAAGATGATAAATCCACACTCATCTAATGACTAATCTAACAACCAAAATGACTGCTTGCCACGTATAAATATATCGAATTAAAATCCTCTCCCCCCTATTTTTTGTGCCCCATGACGCCTCATCTACCAAATTATACCACGTGTCCCTAGAATTATACCTTGCTTGTTTTCGAGTTTTAACAAATAGTAAAAATCCCAATTAAAACCAGTCACCAACAAAAAGGAGGAGGTAAGGAATCATCTCAAAGTCTTGGGAGAAATACACAAATGGTAGCTTGAAAGACCAAGTTATTCTTTAAAAGGAAATGCATGCAAAGAAAGCAAATCTCTCCCAACTTATCCTAAACTTTCTGCTAACCCAAACAGATAAAAAGTTCTCTGTTCAGGAAACCTAAGGGTATTCCCAAAGCTTTCTCACATGAAAACTTTATTTAATTTGATTCAATATTCTTTTTTTTTTTTGGCGATAGATGCCAATATTCTTTTAAAATTGTAAATATATTCCTTTTTTTTATTGGGTACAATATATAGAAGGTTACTACACAAACTCTAAAGTATAAACAGTTCTTATAAATTAACTTCATTTTCAATCCTTAATGACCCAGACATGACCCCTAAATTCAATGTATGACCAATTGAGAAAGAAATTGATTGTCTTGGAAGAAAGAATGTCAAAAGGAGGGTCAATGTGTACACTTGTCTTCACATTTTAATAGAAATTTCAAACAGCCCGCAGCTAGAAAAATGGAAAGCCTAGCAAACCCCTTCAAAACTCTTCCCAACACCCTAATTTTGCTCTTTGCTTCTTGCAAAAGTTATGCTTGCTTAGACATAAAAACAACATTGCCTCCCCTGTTTATGTTCTTACTGCAATACCTATATATATATATATCCTGCAACAAATTGTAATTAACCCTTGTAGCCAAACCATGACTTCCTGTTATAAACTGCAAGCCTTCATCATAACCCTTCTTTTCTTGAATCTCTTTCGAATATCGGTAGCTTCGATTGTTTCCACCGGGAATTTCAACGATGACTTTTTTGTTATGTGGGCTCCTAGCCATGTAAATACTTCAGCTGATGGCAGGGAAAGAAGCTTGAAACTTGATGAAGAATCTGGTATGAATATGGGACAAAGAATAGACAAAGTAGTTATGATTTTTCATTTCCCAAAAGGGTTTCCATATTTTCCTTATTCCTTTCAATTGATACAGGGTCTGGTTTTGCATCAAACCAGATGTTCTTGTTCGGCCGAATAGACATGCAAATTAAACTAGTACCAGGAAATTCTGCAGGAACAGTGTTAGCCTATTATGTAAGCAACATTGAGTTCTTGTTTCATCCATTTTGGTGTTTAATATTCTTTGATTAATGTCTGATTAATTGTTTTGGCATTGTAGTTGGCATCTGATCAGCCCAATCAAGATGAGATAGACTTTGAGTTTCTTGGCAATGTGAGTGGCCAGCCATACATAGTTCAGACAAATATTTATGTTGATGGATTTGACCACCGTGAAGAGAGGATTTATTTATGGTTTGATCCAACAGAGGACTTCCATACTTATTCTATACTATGGAACCTTTACCAAATTGTGTAAGTTAATTTTGTATAACTAATCATGTTTTGTGTTTCATGTCCGACAATTAACTATTTTTACGGATTTATACTAATCTATTCATGTTCATCACCTTAACATGAATTCATATAATCATACAATTGGAGAGTTTCCCTTTAATTAGGATCCAATACAGCTCAATTCCAGATTAATCATGATCTAATGTGACTACTGGATACCTAAAATTTTTACCAAAAAATTTAATTACCTTTCTCAAATTAATTTTTTCTTCTATTTCAGGTTCATGGTAGATTCAATCCCTATTAGATTGTATAGAAACCATGCAGACAAGGGAGTGCCATATCCTAGGTGGCAGCCAATGGGCATCAAGGTCAGCCTGTGGAACGGGGACAGCTGGGCAACACGTGGAGGTCAGGAGAAAATTGATTGGTCCAAGGCTCCTTTCATAGCTTCATTTGGGGATTACCAGATTGATGCATGTATTTGGAAAGGGAACCCAAGATTTTGTAGGGCATATAGCACTACAAATTGGTGGAACGGATCAAGATTTAGGACTCTAAATAGGGTCCAAAAAAGATGGTTCAAATGGGTTAGGAAGTACCACATGGTTTATGACTACTGCCAAGATTACCAGAGATTCCAAAACAATCTTCCCAAGGAATGCTCCCTTCCTAAATATTAATCCAAAAAATGCATCATTTAGATTATTGCTACATCATATTCAGCATAGGCTTTTGTAATTTTACTCTTTTCTTTAACATTTGAAATTGTTCAGATTGTGATGACTTATAGTTGACATATTATTATTAAATAACCTTTCTATACCAATGACTTCCGAGAAAGTAACCAATGTGCATATTTCTCAGCAAATTTTGGCCAAACATGTCCTTGCAGTGTAATAGTTTTAGAGAATTCTCCTCTGGATTTGTTACCTTTGCTTGAGCAAGATGTACAACGAGTTTCATTCTTAAGAGCTTCGCCGATTAACAACATCTTATGCACCAAAAAAATTAATGCTTTGGCACTTAAAAGAGTTCATTTTAATTTGGGTTTTAATACGATTCGACTCTGAATTAGTTGAAATCTAATGTGATTATCAGATATTGAAATTCTTGTAAAAGAAAGAGATTTATTTGAAGTCATTCTTCGAGCATTTAGATATTGCTATGCTACATTTTGATCCAACATTTTGATGGATTAAATTCTATATTATTAAAAAAATTCAGGAATTTATTTAAAATAATCAACCAATCATGTTGAGAAAACCATGCTTGTTCTCAAAAAAAAATAAAAAAATGAAACCATTCCTCAAAAATTACTTGGGCCGTTTCCTTGAAGTTGACAACTTGGGCTTATATTATATCCTTTACCCAAATTAAGCCTGTCAAGAAGACAAGAACCAACCCAAGAGTTCTTTATTTATTTTATTTAACTCTTTTAAAGGAAAAAGGGAAAATAACGAAATAAATTTCAATTGAGAAAAGCCCTAAAGCCTGCCCAGAAACCTCGTTACCGTTAGTCCGTTGTCTTGCAACTACGCAGAGAGATGGGAAGCACGAGCAAAGACCTCCTCCGCTTCGAGCACAAGGCTTCCTCTACTTCACCCTTGGGTAACTTAGCCTTCTTTTTCTTTGTTTTTGTTTGTCCCAAATTTAATTTCTGCTGACTCTGTTTTCTATCCATTGAAATTTCATCATCTGACAGTTTCTTGTCTATGGGATTTTTTTTAACAGAATCTGCGCTTCTTGTTTGTAACAAAAAGGATTCATCTTCTGAATGCAATAAATTCGATCCTGCCAAGAAACCCACCATCACTCCTGTTCCTAGAAGCCAAGGTAAAACTATTTCTACAAATTTCTGGGTAGCTGTTTAAAGAATCTGAAACTGATAGCCTTTAATTTCTGGGAATGGAGTTTTCATTATTAATTTGAGCCCTTGAGATTCTTGAGAAGTGTAAAAACTAGTACCACCTCTATCAAACTTTTTACTAGTATCTATTTTGGCATTTTGAATGTGATACATAATTTTCAAACTCTGAAACCATAGGACGCCTAACATATTAGGGGAAAAGCTTTGTTGGGGTATTGGTAGCTATTGCTGAGTGCTGAAATCTTCTTATTGCATATTCTGTAGTTTTGGGAAAAGTGAGAGATTTCTTGGGAGTCATGGCAGAAGCTAATAAAAGGCTGGAGCTTGATGCAAAGGTTTAGCTTTTTATCTTCAGTTCAATCTTAAATATTGGTCATTATATATGTGCTCTTAATTTCTAACCCATGTTTTAATTTATCAAAACGTAGAATAATTCTCAAGCATATGACATTGAAGTGCTCAATGGGAATGAATCCGAAGTTATTGAAATGGTAACGTTATAATTGGACTCACTGATCTCCTGAATTGTGAAATCTTGTGATGTATGAGTTTGATTATAATTTTTGCTTGCATATTGTACAACAGGATTTGATGTTGGGTGTGGCTGATCTTCACACTTCCGAGGCTCTTGCTGCTGCTGAATCTGCAATTGCTGGTAATCAACCGGCTATTCCCTTGGCTGATAGTAGTAATGAATCAGAATCAGATGATAGCAGTGAGGATAGTGATCAAAATGAGGAAAGCCATAATGATGGTAGCGATGATACTGAAACATCCTCTCATAGTAATCTCGAGAAATCCAACACAAGTGAAGACCATACTGCAAGTGAAGCAGCAAGAAAGAATCGATCAAAAAAGCGGCCAAGGATAGTTGAGCTCTCTTGAAAACCTTTCTTTTGGTTTAGAGAAGGTGAACAAGCAGTAATTTTCATTATTACAGCTTGCAGAGTATCAAATGACTTGTGAGTGGTCTTTTCTGAAAGTGTTGTCGTTGTATTTTAGTGTTCTGTGGCCATAAACCGAGGCATTGAGGTATAAAATATATAGTTCTGTTTCAAATTTTGATAATTTCTTATCATGGAAAATGTAGATCATTTCATTTGAACGGAGAAAAATTGCAACATGAACATTCATATTGCTCACTTAAATCGAGAAATGGGAATAAATGGGTAGATTGAGAAGTTAGAAATTGCATGCATATTACATGGAAGTATATAAAGGGAACCATCAAGATTCCCAATTATTCTGCATTCGTAAGAGAAGTTGTAGCAGGTTCTGTAATATTCACGCTTGGATTGCTTCGGCTTAACCATGTTAATGAATTTGCATAGAAATTATCTTCAATTGAACAGGTGAAATACATGGAGAATAGTCATTCCTTAAGATTCAAATCATAGACACCAGATTGTCACTGGATGTTACATCTGGCATATATATATACATTAAAAATGATTTTCAGAATATTCTTTTTCGCCTTTGATCATATGATAGTTTATATGATCAAAGACATTCACATTGTTATTATTATGCACTGCAAATACTCATTGGATATGCAGTTGAGAAAAGCCTTAATAAGGTTTCTGGCCGTTATAATTGCCAGGAGGGTCATAGTTGCAAGTAATGAAAGTTCCTCCATTGTCACACTTCACCTTGGCGCATCCAACATGAACCGAGTCACCCCAAACAACTTGAGTATAATGGCCACAAATCTGGTCGGAAGCGCAAGTATTTGATTGGTAATTGTAATAAACCTTCTCATCAACCCACATTTTCACAGCATCTGTGGCTGAAAGATCACCGCTGCTCCATGCAATGTTCTCCCCATATGAACCTCCCGAATGAACAAGACCGCAATCACCAATTCTTTGATTCGCATAACCTTGAGCGTAGGCAGCCACCTGCTTGTCCCATGTCAATGGCTTAACGTTCACCTTAGCCCGAGCTTGATTATGGCTATCCAAGAATTCTTTCACCAAGTTTTCCGAAGTCGACGATGTTGTTGGCTTATCTTTCACCATTGGAGGAGCTTGATTTTGAGCATCCGAGCCTATTTCCCAGCTCTCCCAAGTAATTTCTGGCTTAGCGTTTGCCATAGCATGATGACTTTGAGCATCATATAATTCTTTCACTAAGTTTCGGGCGAAACAAGGCAATGCCAAGGATGAGATGAGACAAACGAGTGCTACTGAGAGTTTGGACCACGCCATTTTTATTCCTATAGCTAGGTTCTTAAAAAATTAGAAAGGGGTGATTGATGAAAATGAAAATTTTGTGAAGACATATATAGGGCTATTAAGGGAAATTATTTGTTAAAACGGATTGAGATTAGGATTCATGACGACCATAATCAAGGAAAACCAATTTGAGTTATCACTAATTTACAGTCTAAACTCAAACTGCTTCCATAGTCGGTTACAAACACGTTTATTCTATATCTACATGGGGCAACTAAATTAAAAAAATGTTGGTTTCAAAATTTGTTGAAAACTGATGAGAAATGTTTTATAATTATTTATATTTATATTGTTATATATACTATAAATATCATATAGGTAATTGTGTTTTCATTTTAATTACGATGGTGAAGTAGCATTTTTCAAGCTTAGCCCTTGTTGCCCCTTGATATGGTTTTGTTCTAGATCCATGACGACCGTAATCAAGGAAAACCAATTTGAATTATCACTAATATTTAACAGTATAAATTCAAACTGCTTCCATGGTCGGTTACAAGCATATTTATTCTATATCCGCATGGAGCAACTAAGTTCATTTAGGAAATTATATTGTTTTTTTGAACTTAGTTTATATATCTACTTCGAGCAGGGGCGGAGGGAAGGGGGGCTGGCAGGGTCTAGATCTTGTAGGAATCAAATGGTATATTTGAATTTGGCCCCCTAAATTTTTATACATATCTATTCACTTCTATAAATAATGGCATATAATTGTACTAGATTTTTTATTTATTATTATTTTTGTATACATCAATTTATGTAAAATCCTTTCACTTTAACTTTAATATATCGTAAATTACTTTTTGATGCAAGTAAAATTTATAAGTCAAATGATCTTTTACATTTAAATCCGACTTTCTTTTTAACAAAAAAAAATCCTACTTTCTTCAATTTTTGTTCAATATATTTAACCATTCATTACACTTAAATACATATATTTCTCTTTTTTTATTAGTCAACTAATTAAATCTACGTGAATCATGGTATATCAACTATTTCCAATTTTACTTTATTTAAGATATGATGGAAAAATAATTCAAGAAAATTAATTTATTAGCCTTCGAGAGGATCATTTAGAATTTAGATCATGGAAACGATTCAAATTAATTCGAGTAATTTAACACAAGAGTCATAATTCGAAGATTCGTAACTTAAGATTATATATAACCAATATTATATTAGTCAAAACGGCAATATTTAGTACCTTGCATGCATGGTTCTCTCTGAACGTACATTCACTAATCGTGAGATATATTATATATGGAACAAATGATCAACGGGAAAAAAAAAGTCATCTTTCAAGTTTCATTTGATCCCCAGATCAATTAAAAGACAATTTATTACTACTTTATAACTATGACCTGCCATGCAGATGCAGGGTACAATACATGGCCTTATTACACACACACACACATACGCCATGCAGATGCAGGGTACAATACATGGCCTTATTACACACACACACACACGCCATGCAGATGCAGGGTACAATACATGGCCTTATTACACACACACACATATATAACTAGACTGTGGAAAGCTTTAAAGTAAAACATGCATGCAAATTGCTAAAACATCGTCGGAAGATTGGGGATTTCGTTAAAATTATGAAAAAGGGAACCATTTAGTAAGGTTGCTGGCCAACTATGTTGCCTGGAGGGTCATAGTTGCAACCAATGAAAGTTCCACCATTATTGTTGCACGTCACCTTAGCACAACCGAGCCGAACCGAGCTGCGCCAGACCACCTGAGTGTAATGGCCGCAAACCTTGTCTGTGGCGCAAGTGTTGGAGTCGTAATCATAGTCGTTCTGCTCGTTAACCCACATTTGTACAGCGTCAGTGCCGGAGAGATCAGCGCTGCTCCACGCAAGGTTCTCGCCGTAAGGTCCTTGAGAGTGCACAAGGCTGCAGTCGCCAACGCGCTGATTGGCATAGTCCTGAGCATAGGCAGCCACGGTGTCGTCCCAAGTCATGGGACCAACACCGACTGCTACCCGAGCCGTGTTGTGAGCGTCGAGGTAGTCTTGAGGGGAGTCTTGGGCATGGGAGGGAAGGACAAAGACCAAGGCCATGAGACAAGTCATGAAAGCTAGGGAAACCTTAGAAAACTCCATGAGGGTGTTGTTCTAAGTATAATCAATGCAAAATATATTGAGCAATTGATGAGAAATGAATATGTGTTTGAGGGTATTTATAGACAATATATATAGACGGTGGAAATGTTCTAATATAGTTTGGCACAGGGGGGGTCCCTAGTTCTCTACACAAGTGTGATCTCTTGGATTAAATTAAATAAATATATGTAGCTAGCTACACGTAATTAGTAGTAATTATTTATTTTTTTTTGAGAAAAATAATGTAAATTCCATTTAGAAAAATAAATTTACTATATATCGTGCTATAAACTACAATAAATTGAGATTATTTTTTTAATTTTCCATGTCTAGATCTTGATTTTGCTTTTTAATTGATTAATTTGGAGTTTCCAACTTCTTCATAAGACTTTAGCATGTGCGACATTTGTCCATTTTCGCTTATGTTCCTTTCAATACAATTTTTTTAACAACGCCAACAAGTTGAGCGATCCTATTTATACCTCTTTGATTAATTCTAAAATCACAAGATAGAACCATTTTAATTTGGCTTTTTTATTGTAACTTGATTAATTAATAAAATCATAAAGTAGAACCATTTTAAAATGACTTGTTTTATTGTAACTATAATAATTTTATTAATTGTACCTTTCATTTGTTACTCTTTGCAACCCTTTGCAATTGAATGATAATAAAATTATGCCATCAGGCATTTGATCTGATGATAGAATGCTGAACTTTTAATTCCAGTGGTTAGGATTCGATCTCTAACAACCTCAAGTACCAAAAGAATATTATGGCCGGCCAGTTTCATGATGATTCAACTGATCGGACCAGTATTTCGATTTTCAAAATCACGTTAAAGCTACCTCGATCCATAGGACCATATCCAATTTAAGTATATTCTATCTCTAATCTTACCAAAATTTTCATCTCGAGATTCTATCATACATGGGATTAGCAAACACGTTTGGATTGACAAAATTTTCATCTTCATATTATCATATCCATTTTCTAGATTGTCTTTAAAAATTGAATTAATAGTGCACAACATATTTTTATTTTCAATTTTATGTTTAGTATATTTGAAAGGGTACGTACTGAAAAATCAACTTACACTACCATTTTGTAACTTAATAAATGATATTCTTAAAAGGTACGTAACTCATGTTGTCTATATATATAGACATATGAATTTATTATTTCATCTCATATTTTGAGTTAATGAGGGATTAGATTATTAAACATTTTAGTTTTTTTTACCTTATTTTAAAACCCTAAACTTTGGTTAATGTTGAGATGGATAACTCCACATTTTGATCTTTTGTCAAAAATGAATGTGAATACAATTAATTGTGGTTTTAAAAGCAAATTTTATCTCATGAATGCAATATTGATTTTTTTTAGAAAACGCATCATTATACATTTAATGTTCAAAAAGAATGATTATAGTCTTATTTTTCAAAAAAAAAGAATGATTATAGTCTTATAAATTCATGAAATCATAGTTTTTTCTCCATGCTTATATTGCAGTATATCATTCTATCTTTATGTGATAAATTAAGCGATAATAACTCTAAAAAAGGGGAAACTGTATGACAACAACTATAAAAACTTTTATTTTCTACAACAGCAAATGTTTTAAGGCACTACTATTTTACTTTGTCAGATTGGTTCTTCAATTGTAAGATCTGCTCCAATATCGAATTTGCCAACCACCTACTCACATATATCATAAGAACCGAGAGAAAAAAAAACTCTATAACTAAAATGATTTACTAGCCACAAATAAAGAATATTCGACGCGACAGCGCGAGCCGATCAGCACCATGCATTGATTAGAAAAATACGTGAAAATGAGAGAGAGAAGGGGGAGAAAGTTTAGGAGAAAATATCTTAATTACATTTTTCATTACAAATAAAAAAAAGAATTTAATAAGATATATATTTTGTTGAACCAAATAGTTTTGGGCTATAATATTAAAGATTTATATTTTAGGGTTACTTTGTTTTTAATTTTTTAAGGAAGTGAATTTTTCATTCACAAGAATGAAATTACACTGAACATACCATAAATTATAATATATTAAACGTAAATTTCCTCATCAACGTTGTCTTGATTTGGATCTGTCATCATGATATGAATCCTCTGGATGAGTTGGAGTTTCGAACCTTCCCCATAAGTCTCTAGCAGGCGCACACCTTTTCGCTTTCGTTTCTGTATAATTTTTTCAACAAAAAGCTCTCACCAACGACAAAAATATGAATGATCCGAGAACCTCTCTGATTGATCCAAAGATCACAAAGAAAACTGATCTCAATATGAGGGTGAACAATTCCCAATTTATTGTAAGCTCAAAAGACATTAAACAATCTAAACAAACCGACTTATAACAAACTAAATTGACTCAAATATCCAAGATCTAAAGATCTAGAAACTTATAACCCAAACATATCGATCAATTGATTTGGGGAACTAATAATCAATACTAAATCAAATATTCCACTAGTTATAAAAAATTACATCAGACATAATCATTAATTAATAACTCACACTCAATCTCTCAACCCAACCTAATAATCAATACTAAATCAAATATTCCAACCAATCTTGAGCACTCTCGTTCGATCTCAACAAACTCATCACAACAACCAAACCAGACATCAAACCAAACAATCACACACACACACACACAGAGACCATCCTTTTGTCCTGTGGGGTGCCTCAACCCAAATCGTTATAACGCTGACTACATCTTTTCTCCCATTATACCAAACAATATTAAAAGACTCTCTATTTATACTAACACAAATTTAGTCTCCAAGTTATAATTTTACTTATTCGAGGGTAAAATGGTCATTTGTATCTCTTCTAGGTATCACTATGCACGTACGAATTTATTGATGTGAGTGACATAGTCGAAATCTATTGCATCCACCTTTAGACTTAATTTCGTAAATTTGATGACTTAGGGGCAAAATAGTAAATTTAACCAATCGATGGTAACATGGTAGTTTTATCCAGAAGGGTCACAACGACAGCTTTCTGATTCCAGAAGGTGCAATCTAGAAATCTAATTATTTGTATCATCCTAACAAGGTCAAAACGATAAATTTGCCTAACAAAGATATTTCAGTAATTTATGCTCTTAGTGTACGATCATTGCTTAAAAGTTATACTTGGTGATCCTAGTCGATCGGATTTGAAGAAATGGCTCAAAGGGAACATATTAGTGCATTATTACCAGTTAAAGGCAATATTGTAATTTGCGCTTATAAGGGGTAAAATAATCTTTGACTGCTCATGACTTTAATTCGATTTATTTCACATCAAAAACTTAGTCAAGTTCATCGTTTGTCTAAATTATGGGAAGAAGGCTATGAAATGGTGATTTATGAGATGGATGCGTTGGCAATGTTAGACCTTATACATTCATATGATATTTCTTTGCATCCGTTAGGAACTCTAATTAATATATGATGTTAGGGAACTTTTGACTCGTGTGTGGTCTTGTACTTGTCAACACACACTTCGGGAGGGTAATTTTAGTGTTGATATTTTGTCTAAACTGGGGTGTGATCTTGAGGAAGAGTTTGAAGTGTGTTTAGATCCCCACTAGAGGCTATCCTTGAAGCTTTGGATATGGATGCTAAAGGGGTGACTTTCTCTCGTAATTTTAACATAACTTTATCTTCTTTTATGTTTCGGTTTAAAAAATAAAAATTAAGGGTAGATTGATAATTTAAAGCAGCTAAGGCAAAACCGCCTTTTCCTTTCCTAATAACTTATCCACTTATTTATTTTTCCAATTCTCATTTTTTCCTAATTCTTTTCTGTTTCTTTTTCCTTCTCCTTTAGTTATTTCTTTCTCCCTTTTCATTTTTTTTTCTTCTTATGGGCCTAGCTAGGCCCAACGCTGACCGGACTGCGTAGGCCAGCGACCCGGGCCACGCGCACTGGGCCAAGCGCTTAATCGTTGCCGGGGCAAAATACATGGAGAATAGTCATTCCTCAAGATTCAAATCATAAGCACCAAATTGTCACTAGTACATCTGGCTGCTGGCATATATACATTAAATATAATTTTCAGAATTACGTTTTGGCCTTTTGATCATATGATAGTTTATTTGATCAAAGACATTGTTATTATTATGCACTACAAATACTCATTGGATATGCAGTTATGAGAAGCTTTAAAAAGGTTTCTGGCCATTATAATTGCCAGGAGGGTCATAGTTGCAAGTAATGAAAGTTCCTCCATTGTCACACTTCACCTTGGCGCATCCAACATGAACAGAGTCACCCCAAACAACTTGAGTATAATGGCCACAAATCTGGTTGGAAGCACAAGTATTTGATTGGTAATTGTAATAAACCTTCTCATCAACCCACATTTTCACTGCATCTGTGGCTGAAAGATCACCGCTGCTCCATGCAATGTTCTCCCCGTATGAACCTCCCGAATGAACAAGACCGCAATCACCAATTCGTTGATTGGCGTATCCTTGAGCGTAGGCAGCCACCTGCTTGTCCCATGTCAATGGCTTAACGTTCACCTTAGCCCGAGCTTGATTATGGCTATCTAAGAATTCTTTCACCAACTTTTCCGAAGTCGACGATGTTGTTGGCTTATCGTTCACCATTGGAGGAGCTAATTGATTTTGAGCATCCGGAATTACTTTCTCCCATCTCTCCCAAGTAATTTCTGGCTTATCGTTCAGTACCATTGGAGGAGCTTGATTTTGAGCATCCGAGACTACTTTTTCCCATCTCTCCCAAGTAATTTCTGGCTTAGCGTTCGCCATAGCATGATCTTGACTTTGAGCATTATATGATTCTTTCACTAAGTTTCGGGCGAAACAAGGCAATGCCAAGGATGAGATGAGACAAACGAGTGCTACTGAGATTTTGGGCCACGCCATTTTTGGTTTCTATAGCTGGCTAGGTTTCTTCGAAAGTTAAAAGGGGTGATTGATGAAAATGAGAAATTTGTGAAGGAGATATATAGGAAAGTATAAGGCAATTAAGGGAAATTATTTGTTAAAACGGATTGAGAGATTAGGATTCATGACGACCGTAATTAAGGAAAACGAATTTGAGTTATCACTAATTGACAGTTTAAACTCAAACCGCTTCCAGTCCGTTACAAACACGTTTATTCTATATCTGCATGGGGAAGCTAAGTTCAAAAGATGTTGGTTTCAAAATTTGAAGGACAATATAGTCCATTGATCATAGACTTCTTTTTTGAAATTTAACAACTTTTCAAGCATGAAATTGCAAAGCATAAGCACGAAGTTTTTACCAGAAAAAAGAATAAAGCAAAGGATCCCGAAGTTTATTGCTATAATCACAAAGATACATGATAGATTTTACTATATATAGTATATATAATCATGAAGATACATGATTTTTTTTTTAGTTCCTTTCATCAGAACGTACCGATTTTATTGTAGGAGTACTTATAAACATGTAAAGCTAGTTCTCCTTACAATAACTTTTATTATATATATATAGATAGATAGATGCATAATAATATTGATTTTGAAAATATCAGAATCCTGGAATTATATCAGATAAGATCAGTAAGGACGCTGATTGGCATAGTTGCCTGGGGGATCATAGTTGCAAATGATGAAAGTGCCGCCATTGTTGCATCGGACTTTGGCACACCCAATACGAACCGAGTTGCGCCAAACAACCTGAGTATAGTGCAGGCACTGCTGCCCTCCAACACACGAATTAGAATTATAATCATAGTAAGGCTTTTCCGCCACCCACAAGTTCACGGCCGCCGTGCCCGAAAAGTCAGCGGTGCTTCCGGCGAGGTTCTCACCGTAACGGCCACCGGAGTGCACAAGTCTGCAGTCTCCCTTGCGTGTGTTGGCGTAGTTTGCCGCATGCTGAGCTACTGTATTGTCCCAAATCACCGGACCAACGTTAACCTTGGCACGAGCAGCGTTGTGAGCATTGACGTAGTCTTGTGGGGAATTTTGGGCAATTGCTAAGCCAATGACACAGAAGAAGATCATTGCCAGAGGACATATGTTCTCCATTTTGGTACTTGTTATTGTTGCTTCTAAATTAAGTGAAAATCTATGGGTGTGGTTTGTATTGTCTTCACGAGCTTATGTTATATATAGAGATCGACTCGAGAGAGGGAGAGAAAATAACGTGCATGTTCAAATGCATGCATTAACTTGAGTACCTTAGACCAAAATATCTTTAGTTGACTAAGAGAAGTCATCGCACGTTTTATCACCAAGTTACATGCTTGATGGCGCAACTGCAACACTATTAGTAGTCAGTAGTTTATTTTTCCCATTTACTTGTCATATTGTGTGGAAATATTTGATTGCTTAATTTAGAACCTAATTAAGTGGCGGCTATACTAGCTAGCTAGTAGTATTAGCTAGGGATTGCACCTCACCTTGGCACATGTTTAGTACGTAAGCACAAAACTCTCATGTAGTACTGGAACCAAATCTTAATGAGTCGTAGACCTAATGAGTCGTAGAGAATGCACCTGCTATTGAGCCAAAGGCTCTCAGGGTGTTTTGAACCAAATCTTTTTGAAACTTATAAGAATTGTATTATAATTATTTATATATTGTGTTATATATATATATATATATATGTGTGTGTATAGGGGTGTAAGCGATACGGTACAGTTCGTGAGCTACTCGGACTCGACTCGAGAAAAATTCGAGTTCGGTTCGAAAAATTCGAGCCGAGCTCGAGCTCGAGCTCGAGCCCTAATTCAACGAGCCGAGCTCGAGTATTTCAATACTCGGCTCGTAGGCTCGTCGAGCCTAAACGAGCCTCCTTATTATAAATATAATATATTTATAATTCAATTACTTTATTAACCTTATACATATAGCTTATACATTTTTAATAAAGGAGTAAGTTTGTCATTGTAATAGAATGTCTTAAAAAAACCTAGATCCATTTTTTCTTCTCCTTTTCAAACCACCCACCCCTCATTCCCTCACCCACGCACGCCGCCCCCCATAAATCAAGTTTTCACCGTCACATTCTTTGTTGTAACTTTCCAAGTCATCTTTGGTTTGTTTAGGTATAGTTGAAATTTGTTTTTTTTTTTCAAGTGAAATTTCAATTGATATTTTTGTTCATCAAAATTCAAAGATCTTTTCTCTCTGATTTATGAAACATTGGGTTTTCTGGTGGATTTTCTTTCGCATGCTGCAATTGTTGGATTCATGGTAGGTGCAGCCATTGTAATTTGTAAGTATTTAAGTACTTCGATTTTGTATTTCATCAACACCATCGGGACTCATAGCAGCCTTTAAGAGGAAGACCATGGCTAGACCTTTTTCTTGTTATTTTTTGTTCAATAAAGCTTGTTTTGCCCAAAATTTTCGGATTCTTTTTTTTCTTTGTTTTTAAACTAATTAATTTCTTAATTTCATATTGGAGATCCTATGTTTTCAATTTTTTAGTTAATTGAATTTATTCAGTGGGATTTTTTTTTAAAGATATATGAAGTATTTTTGAATTTGTCAAATTACTCGATTAGGCACGAGCTCGGCTCGAGTTCGTATCGAGTCGAGCTCGAGTACCAAAAACAAAGCTCGACCGAGCTCGAGCCCGAGTTCGAGCTCAATATTTTCAGTCGAGCTCGAGCTCGAGTATTGAGATGTTCGGCTCGGCTCGACTCGATTACACCCCTATGTGTGTATATAAAAGTATCATATCATATAGGTAATTGTTTTCATTTTAATTACGATGGCGAAGTAGCATTTTTTCAAGCTTAGCCCTTGATATATATATGGTTGTTTCTAGTATATTGACTTGGATATTCAGATTTCAAGGAATACAAGAATTATAGATTTTTCACTAAAAAAAACAAAATTATAGATTAAGACTGTACATGCTTGGTGGGAGAGGAAACATGGGAGGTGGGTAGGGTGGAAGAAAAGTAGAAAACTAAAATTTTACGTTGTTTGGTAGTGTGGAAGAAGAAGAGGCTGTATTGGATATTTGGATTCCCGTCCAAAAGATTGCATCGACAGAAAATGAAAGAGAAAATGAGATTGGCTTGACTAAAAAATAAGTGCATGTTTGGCCTACCTAATTTTACAGTTTATCAACTGAAAAAGATTAAGCCGGACCAAATAGAAAATTTACAAGTGATTTTCAGAAGCGCTTTATAGTTATTTTTGAACTAAAAGTCAGAAATTCCAAATTGAATTTTTTTCCAGAATATCTTTTCATAGAGATTGGCTTGACTAAAAAATAAGTATTCGATTTCTGTCTACGATTGGATAGAAAATAAGATTTTTTTTGGGTATTTGAGGATGATAGGGATCGAATCCTAACCACTGAAACTAAGAATCCAGCACTATACCATTAAGCCAAACGACCGATGACGATAGAAAATGAGATTGGCTTGACTAAAAAATAAGTATTCGATTTCTGCCCACGATTGGACAGAAAATGGAAGAGAAAATGCGATATTTTTTAGGCCAGAAAGAGAAAATACGATTGACTTGACTAAAAGAATATATGAAAATATCAAGATATTGGGTTAATACTTAAAAAATTTCCTTACCTTTTTTGTTTGGAACAAATAAATTACGTTCCTTTCGAAAATGATCCACATTAGTCCTTTTGATTAAAAACCATTAGAAATGCTGACGTAGAAAAGCCACGTCATAACAATATTAAAGGGTAATTTTGTCACACCAATATTCTTATAAAATTGTTAAATTTAAAATAATATTTGTTATAATACACAGTACATAAAAAATGATTTTTTATAGTTGTTTTGGCTCCTTACCTTTTAAAAAATTATTTAATATACCACTTTTAAATATATTTCAAGAATTTTGACACAAAAACTCAAGAAAATCATAATTTTAAATTTAGCTTAGTTTTTAGATCTTTTTTAGTTTTTTTTTTCACAATTTACTTCTCCTAAAAATATTCTAAAAAATATAGAATTTATAAGTATATTAGATTTAATTAAATTAAAATAGAGTTTTTAGGAGAGTAAAATTATAAAACCTAACTAATAATTGATATTAAAAATAATAAAAAAATCTCAAACATAGATTAAGATTAAATCCCAAACCATAAAAAAGCCCAATTCTAACGAATGTTATTTTAGAAATATTTTAAAAAAATTAAGGTATCATCGTCAATCTAAAATTTTCTCAACATTCATACTTTTATATAATATAGTTGGATATAGATAATATATTATTTAATATTAAATACATAATTAATGAAAATGGGATATGTACATATGTGCCAATTTTTAACGGGCTTGTGGAGTTTATGATGTCCTTATTACATTTGTCCTAAGTTAATACATAAAAACTTGGAAAATATACCATCCACTGATAATGGAGTTTGGTATACTAGACAAACGTGATTGAAGGGTTGACATGTGTTCTTAGCAAATATTTTAAATATTAAATACACAATTGATTAAGAAATAAGACATATGACATATTTCTATTGACAATTTGTCAAATAGTCGTCTTATAAAAAAAACTTCACAGATAATATAGTTTGTACACACAAAATTTCTTAGTCTAAAAATAAGACAGAAAGATTTGAGTCAAATAATAATTTTATTAATAGATCAAATAAATGCGGGTACAATCTTTGGAAAATTTAATAATAAGAAATTGTCCTCTGATTCTTCTCCTTTGTAAAATTCTATTTCAAAATTTGCTTCAAGGGTCGAATGACTTATCTTGAACTTGATAATTTGAGAGCTTGATTTTGATAACATGATTCAATTATCTTGGTGACTTAATCTTGAATTAATAACTTGAGAGCTTGATAATTTGATTCAAGGGTCTTGAAGACTTGATCTTGAACGGGTACAAATAATCTTTTTCAATTAAGTTGATAAAGATCAAAATAATAATTTCTTGAAAGCTTCCGAACTTTTGCAATAAATTTCTTCTTTGATAATAATCTTCCTTGGATCTTCTTTAACAATCCTCTGTGAAAATCTTCTTTAATAATCCTCCTTGAATATTCTGGAGACTTTGCTCTTCAGCTTCTCTGCTCTCAATTGTGTGTGAAAAATGATTTTGGAGCTTCTCCTTTGTAATAAGAAATTGTCCTCTGATTCTTCTCCTTTGTAAAATTCTATTTAAAGATTTGCTTCAAGGGTCGAATGACTTATCTTGAACTTGATAATTTGAGAGCTTGATTTTGATAACTTGATTCAATTGTCTTGGTGACTTAATCTTGAATTAATAACTTGAGAGCTTGATAATTTGATTCAAGGGTGTTGGAGACTTGATCTTGAACGGATAAAAATAATCTTTTTCTATTAAGTTGATGAAGATCAAAATAATAATTTCTTGAAAGCTTCCGAGCTTTTGCAATAAATTTCTTCTTTGATAATAATCTTCCTTGGATCTTCTTTAACAATCCTCTGTGAAAATCTTCTTTAATAATTCTCCTTGAATATTCTGGAGACTTTACTCTTCAGCTTCTCTGCTCTCAATTGTGTGTGAAAAATGATTTTGGAACTTGGTAATTATTGTGGGAGATGGAGAGTTTCAAGAGAACTTAATTTTTCTTGGTTATTTATTTCTAAATAATTAATTTTAATTAGAGATAAATAAAATAACACATTGGTGAAATCTGATTGGCTTGTTTATGAAATCTTGAGAAGTTATTGGTCAAATGATGTAAACTATCTATACCAATTATCTCAATTTAATTAGAGATAAAAGGTTCTGACTCAAATTAATTTTGATTGGACTATAAAAGCGATTTCGAAGTTTGGCCTATTAGGAGCTTGTCTTGCGGCCCCGATTATGGAAAAGTAGTACTTTTCCCTATTCTGTGCCATTAAATCCTATGGCCCATTCTCTCGCTCTTTTAATTTGAATGATGCTTATGAACTTGCTTCATGTTTTATATGACAAAGATGAGTTTTTATTTTGGAAAAAGCCTTTGGAAAATTTCTTGTCATTTTCAGGTTAAACATTTCCTTTGGACTGCTGCTTTGCATTTTCGCCTTGCTCCATTCCGATTTCTCTGCTCAACTTTAAAAGTAGGTAAAAATGTGGTTATTTATAAATTTTCTTTAGAAAATATCCAATTTGAGGATAATTTCTTAAAAGAAAAATGTAAAATTTTTTTGATTAATTGGTCGTTCTACATAGTGATTAAAAGATTTTTTCTTTAAAATTTAGCAGC